>CM075213.1:77898-178666 GCA_037577465.1 Liposcelis bostrychophila | reverse complement strand
AATAATTACAAGATCCAACTGTTTTATTATTCGAATTGACTTTTTTATTCAGTGACTAATCCGAAAGTAGGTTAAAAAGTTTCAAATGTGTAATTACAAAACTTTTTTTCGGACTTATCAGCTGGTCCTGCTGTTAAAAATTTAAAAAAGATTCCGAAAACAGTGAAAATCATCTTAATACTTTTAGTTCAATCCATGGATGGCAAACCGCTCCGAAGAACAAAATTGTTCGGTCCGGTTTTACCATTAAAACGGGTGTTTATAATACCCAAATACCCAATTTCGGTTCGGTTATTGGTAAATACCGAATCGGTCGGTGTGGTAACACGGTTTTGGTTCGGTTTTTAATTTAAGAGAATATTAAAGTCACTTATATCCCTTTTATCATTAAAATGCTGACGTTCTTAAATTTTGAAAAATAATTTTCGTCTGCAGCTTTTTTGAAGTTTTTGTTTATATTTACGTTGGTAGATATATTCAAATTTTTGCTTTGATATAACAAAAAAGATTTAAAAACGGGTCAATTTCAAAGCATCTGCCTTTTAAAGAGCTTTTTAGCTCCAAGTTTCGCATTATAATCGATCTTTTTGAAAAAAAAAAGGGAAAGTAAATATAAACAAAAGAGCAGACGAAAAACTTACCGCCTAAAAAAAATGGATGTTCCAAAAATATTAAAATGTGTAAAATATAAATTTTGAATTGAAATCCTGTGCATACGAAGTCCCTTGAAAAAGTACGGTAAGCGTAGATAGAATGTAAAACCAATTATTTAGCGCCTGTGGGACGTAGATTTTTAAGATTTGGCCTCGTAGTGGCAGTAAAAATTATGTAAAAAGTGTCGGAAAACGGCAACGATTTGCTTCTTTTATTTTCATTATTTGTCGATTTTAAAAGCTTTAATTGTCATTTTCGAGTTCCACAGGCGCTCCAGAATCCATTTAGGGATCTAGAAATACATTAGTTGTTCGATTTAGAAGCCATTTCATGATTTGATAAGTGTTTAAAGTTTTCCGGCTCGGTCCATTTAAATAACCCGTGGCCATGTTTAGTGAAAAAAAGGGAATAAGTGCACTTTAATATTCTCTTAAAAGAAAACCGGCTTTGGTTAACTTCGGTTTTAGAGTTTCATGAACGTTTAATTTTTACGTTCGGTTTTTCTTTGACTAATATTTAAATGGGCAGTATTTATTTGTATATTTTGGCAGTATTTATTTTACAAGGGCAGTATTCCGGGGGCGGTAAAATTTTGGCAGAATATTTCCTGTGGCACAATTTTATTGGTTTTGCCAGTATAATAATAAAAATAAGCTGTTAAGTAATAAAATTAAAAGTATAAGGATAAAATTCGGCAGTGCGAAGGCTTTTCAAAAAAATTAATTGAGCAATGGGAAAACTTGGTGTGCAAGTAATTTTGTAACAGACTGTATTTTTGTCGGAAGTTCAAAAAAGGGCAAGATTATGCGAAGATATTGCACATTTTGCTTCTTGTGAAACAATAATGCCATTTTTTGATCTTTTTAATGTGTTTTCCATAGGCTAAATAAAAATTCTAAATAGAATCCTATAGCCAATACAAGGAAACACGAAAACGATTTTGTGGATGCAAAAAACTGAATGCACTCTTCAGTCTTTTCCTATTTTTTAAAAATTTTATTTACACGGAGAAGGGAGAATATAATATCGTTCATTTTCGCGGGTCTAAGGTAAATGAAAATGGCCGAACAAATTCTTTTCAGCATAAAACTCTCACTATGCTTTAGACGCCATTAAAAAAGGAGCTTAAGACCAAACTTTTACATATTAAATCTTTAAAAATAACAGAGAAAAAAAGAAAACTGCATTTTTGAAAAACGCTAGAAATTACCGCTGAAACCACCGCTTGAAAAACGAAAAAGTTCATTTTCCGCCGTCGTGATAAAAAATATCTCAGAAATCAGGCACAGAGGTGGCTTGCAGGCCTCGACTGGTTCGTTCGGGACGTAACCAGTAGGTCTGCAATACTTCACCTCCAAACCTGATATGTAATACACAATTTCTGCCTAAAAATCTTGAGCGATTCTAGATATTTTTTTAGGCATGTTGTAGAGGATAGTGTAAATTTTCGATAAACCATAAGATCTAAGTCCATTGATTTCTTTTTTCTTTTTTGATTATTTTTAAAATTAATTTTGTTTATTTATTTTTATTTAACTGTTGCATACTGCCAGGTAATAACACTGTCCTGATATATATTTATATACTGCCCGAAATGCTTTAATTTACTTGCAAAACTTGATTTTTTTACTGCTCATTTAATTTAGATAATGCCCAAAAAGGAGGAGGGTCCAAAAGGCCGATTTTCGGGCTGCCCAATAAATTGTTTGTCAGTACGGGTCAGTAAAGGAAACTCATTCTAAAAATACCTGCATATTAAAGTACTCGTTTTCCCAAAGTCTCATTTTGCGGGGCCTTGCGGGACATGGCCAAATGTCGACTTTTTAAAAAATAAAAAGCTATAATCGAGTATACTTTGAGTATATTTTTTATATGATTTGAGTATACTTTGAGTATACTTTTTTGCCAAAAACCCTTCTTACGGATGCCTATAGCGTGCAGCAAAATGCTACTTAAGCAAAATGACTACTGTACCATCATGGTTATTTTAGGTAAATTTGGTGAGCCAAGTCAATCATCAATATATTTCGGTGGAGCCGAAAAAAGCCCCTTATGGACCCTCCTCCTTTTAAAAATATTGCCCATGGAATACTGCCAAAAACAATAAAAAATACTGCCCCGTTAAATCCAAGCCTTTTAAATAGTTCGGTTTGATTTCCGGCTCGGTGTTTCCTGGGTAAACGGTTCGGTTTTGGAATTAATTCGGGATTTTTCATATCTAATTTCAATACGATTTCCGTTCTGCTTTAAACCTATTTTAAATTTTAAACGGGTTCGGGATTAGGTTCGGTTTTTCATTAAAAATTTTTAAATACGTTCGACTTGGTTCGGTTTTTTTTTTAGAGAAAAAACCCAGTGAGGGGTTCGGATCGGTTCGGATTGTTATCCCTGGTCCTATTTCAGGATTAATCCGCAAATGGTAGCACAACTAATTACAATATATTTACCGAATCTTTCTTTTTTTTAAAATTTGACTCCGACTCTTGACGATTGCCCTCTGCTTCAGGAAAAAAGACTCTCTTGACGAATACATCGAAAGCTGCGTCAAATGTGTATCATCTGCAAATGAAACAAAACCAGGTAAGTTGGAACAAAGGAAAAATATAATAAGCCAGAGAAAATTATATAGTCTCCAAGGGATATATATATATATATGATCTTCCTGGAAATAAAGAGGAAAATAAAAAGAGACGATGACGACTCTACTTTTTTAATTGGCACAAACGCTAACAGAAAAACATTTATATGAATTATTTGAGGGAAATGACCTTGTGTGGGTTTACATTGAAATGTCAAAAACTTTCTTTCACCAAATGTGTTGGTCTTTAGAACAGAAGAAAGTTAATTTCGTTGATTTTGAGTTGATTTTCCTGGTTTTTCAATGTTTACATTAAAACAAGAGTGAAAAACAACTAGATTCATTGAAAGGAAAAAAAAACGATCGACGTAATATAGGCTATCTCAACTAGTTTCGTTTCTCTAAAATCATGAGATTTTTTTTCCCCCGCATGATTTGACATAATCGAATCGCATATTAAATTCTGTTGCAGGAGAGTGTCCTCCCATTTTTGATTATTACACATGTTGGGATGCTACAAAGGCTGGAGAAACGGCAGTTCGCACATGTCCACGACATTTTAAATACTTCAATTATTTTGATCACGCAAGTATGTTTGTATATGTGGCATGGTGATTTAATGCAATTTTTTACAGCTTCGCGAATTTCTTTTCCTCGACAGATCAAATCCACAAAACTTGTTTTTCAAATGAAACTTGGAGCAAATTCCCAGAGCCACGATACCAAGTTTGTTTAGAGGTGGACAAGTATTTTGCGGTAAGAACTTAGAAAATATTTATACTCTAAATATAAGAAAATTTAGTAATAAAACTACAATTCTTCCAAAATTAAAAAAAAAATTACTTGAGCATCAGAACTACTCGAAATCATTTGATAACTTCCAAAACAGATTTGATAAAATAGTTTTACAAAATTGGCTCAAATAACGTCAACAAGTTAAAAACTTTCTGCGCTACTCTTTGGAACATTTTTGAAAAACTCCAGAAAAATATTCATTCTTAAATTCAAAAAATGGGATTGGATCTAATTTTAAGAGTGTTGCTAATTTGCGCGTTAGAATAAGAAACGTTGTCATCGACCGGAAAGATGCAAAAAGCCCTATTTTTTACGTAAATATAGAAGAAAATCGAATACTTACGAATCAGTCGAAAACACACTTCCAATTTTCCGGTCTTCTCCACTGCGACTTTCTCCACTGCTGAGATGATCCAGAACGAAAACAATGTAACCTGCAAACATCCATAAAATTGTTTTTAGAAAATGCACATGTACATCCGATTCAGAAACTAAAATTTTCCAATTTTTATTTTCAGTTTCAATTATTTGTTAGGTCATTAAACATAACGGGATTTCTAATATCATCGATATCATTACTACTGTCTCTGCTAATCTTTTACAATTTTAGGTAAGCTTCTCTAAATAATCATTTTTTTTACTTTAAAGTTAAAAAAAAAAAGAAAAAAGACGGAAGTTTTTTTCAGACATAATCTGAAATGATGACCCTTTCAACGGCAAACTTTTAAAACAAAAAAAAAAGCAACTCAAGCTTTCAGCAGTACATTTTAATGTCTAAAGTTTCCCCTGTGATTTTTTTAAAAGTAATTTCATTCATTTTTCCAGATCTTTACTCAAATGCAGAAGAACTCAAATTCACGTGCAATTATTCATATCGTTCGCAATGTCTAGTATGGCTAACTTCATTTGGGAATTATACGTAATGGACGTCCCCAATTCGTTTCCCGTACTGGAGAAAAACCCGGTAATTGACACTTCACATTTGGGTTTTTTTTTCCTCTAAAAATTAACGATGTGTTTTCTTTTTCTTTAGCCTTGGTGTCAATTTTTTCACATTTTTCAGTACTTTCTGAATATTTCAAACTATTTTTGGACGTTTTGTGAAGGATTTAACCTTTTCGTATCGTTAGTAGTGGTATTCATAGATGGAAAATACTACATGCGCATATTCTACTACATCGGTTGGGGACTTTCACTTTTTATTGCTACAATTTACGGTTTATTTCGCGGGTTGTATTTTGATCATTTATCCCAGTAAGTACAATTGAAGATCCAAAGGAATAAGGGGGTCTCAAAATCGAACGAGTAAAAATATCATAACGACCTTAAAATTAAAGCAAACAAAGTGCGAAGTCGTTTCGATTTTCAGGCACTTCCATTTTCCTCTTCAGTATTTCAAATACGAGACTTACAAACTAAATAACATCATAACGGCCAATCCTTCCCAGGCCAATAAAATTACGTCATTTTAACGTGCTAAAGGTGCCCTTAAAAAAAAACTTTTATAAAACTCGACTTTGGCGTCGAGAAATTTAAAAACAAAAAAAAATGGCCTCTATTATCCCTAGATTCCTCTTTTTCTCATTATTAAATTTGTTTCAGCTGTTGGATAAATTATTCAGTCTTCAACAGGATCGTTACGATTCCTATCACCCTATCGTTAATCATTGACTGCATATTTTTCATTTGCATTTTAAAAATAATATGCGGTAAACTAACTCATAAAACAGATGTAAAGACGGCTGCGAAATCTGCTTTCATTTTGGTGAGCATAAAAAAAAAAAAAAAATTAAATCAAGCAAAATTTAAAAAAAAAATAAAAAAAAATATTCACAGGTGACCCTACTTGGTATCCAGCACATTTTCTTCATGTATCCAACTCCGGTACATCCGCCGCATGGACCGACTCCGATGTCTTATTATCTCCATTATTTGATGCAAACGATAACTAGTTCCTTTCAGGGTTTCGCTGTTGCATGCATTTTTTGCTTCGGAAATTACGATGTTCAATCAGCGCTTAAATCGACATTCGAAAAAATCAAATTGCAAATTTCTTTTTCCATATTCGGAAAACCGTATTTCCGGGTACTATCTCAAAGGCAAAGGCTTGTATGTAATAACAGTAGAACAGCGACATCCGTTACACATAGTCATGCAATAACTTCATCTACCGCAGATGTCTAAAACAAGAAAAAAATGAAGTTATAAAACTGTACATTGAAAAAAAATATAAATACCGGTATTTTTTATTTATTTTGTAGTAAAAAATATATGTAAAATAATCGATATTTTTTTTCTTTGAAAAACTATTTTACAATACATATAAATTAAATTTTTTTAACGAGATTAAAATAGTGCTTTAGGTATTATTAAGCTATAATACACACTTTTAATTAATAAATGGGATAAATAAAAATTATTAGGAATTTATTTTTTGACAGGAAAGAATCTATCAGATGTGTCAAGAAAAATTAACCAACTTTTAAAATTTCTTGAGATACACAATATATTATTTCCCGCCAAAAATAAATTCCTAATGGACCTTTGTTCTCATGTATTAATTAAATAGTATCGATTTACTCGCCCTTATGGGTTAAAAATGTTCTGTACATAATCTGAAAAACACTACTTTGTTAAATATATAAATTTTATATGAGAAAAAATTGCATTATTTAAATTCCGTATTCACATATTTATTTATTTCTAACTAAAAAATAAAATTTTCTAATATGAAATTAACTAACAAAATTGAAAATTATACTGCAGCATTCACAAAATTTTGTAGAGCAGCAACTCCACAGGATAATTAGTTCCAGTTAATAATCGACAAAAGCTGTAAATAATCATGTTATTGGGAGCATTATGACTTCTTTGACTAAACCTTTTAATTAAATACCAATTACCAAATTTATTGATAAGCAATTGGTAAATAAAAAGTTCAAAATTCAGCCATTTTATGCTGATTAATTACAGACATGCATTGATTACACTCCGTAATTAATTATCCAATGGAGTTGCCATTTGGGCCTAGAATTATACCCAAGAATTATAATTAACTTTGCCTAGTCGATTTTGTAAGAAAAAACAAAAAAAACAAGAATATAAAACATAGAAACAAATTTTGCTAACAATTCAAAAATATTTGACAGCTCTCACTAACAATATTAACCACTTCAAGAAAAGCTTAGTATTTACTTTAAAAAACTAAAAATTGTCCCAAAAACAAAAAATTTAACGAAAAAATGTACAAATTATGGCTACGATTTTACTATAATCCAAAAAAACTGATATTTAGGTACTGAAAACTCAAATAGCCAGCCTATTATTTCTGCCAGTTCTATCACCGCTTAAATCTTTTTTCTCCTTATCGAAGGTAATATTATTTCTCCTTCGATTGAACGCCCCGCACTGTTTCAAAGTCTTTGAAACATAACTCCACTCATTCGGACGACTACGACAACTGTTCCCAGGTTCCCGCCGCCTTACTTCATGCGACTTTTGATTTTTATTTGAATATTTAATTGGTTTTTCACATCGCCTGTTTCGAGCACTCAACGAATCCTAGAATTATATTAAAAAACCTGCGTAGCATATTACTTTGAAACCTTGCACGTCAAAATAGGTTATCTTACCACAATTTTTCTTACTACATAAGGATCAAAATTTTTGCTTTCACACATCTTCTGATCCTTTTTAATTGGGAAAACTTTTACAGCTATAATCCAAATGGAATAAGGATCAAATTGACGATTATCATTATCCTTACCATTAACCTCAAAAGGGAAAATAATTAAAAATAATTTTACTATAAAATTGATAACAAATTACAGCATTGAAAAAGTAAACTAATTTTTACTTGTTTTCGTAACATACACTAATCCAACCTCTAAATAAAACTTGCAAAATAACTTAATTTTTCCAATGCTGTAATTTGTTCGTGAAGTAAGTTCTTGCGAAATTAAAAAATGTTTGACCATATTTGGACCACATGTAGGTACTAATTTGGGATACTAATGAACATCACTTTAGTGTTCCTAAAATAATTTAGCTAACAGCAACATTTCTTATCAACTTGGTGTCAGATACTGTGTTTTTCCTTACAATTGACTTTTTAAAATCTTCATCTTCATATCTAATTCTAGGTAAAACTCAACCTCAAAAGCTTTGACAAAAACTGGTGGAAAAATTCTCGTCATAGCTCAAATGAATTTTTAAGTTTTTGTGCTTTCTAACATCTCATGCAGTTCATCAATAATAACAACAGAAATATAAAGTGACCTAAATATGTTCAATTATAAAGAAAACTTATAACTCTGACTTAAAACGATTATTCCCCAAAAAATGCTTACATTATATTTACATGTGGTGCCTTTATGCTTATATAATGGCTGACGGTGACCACTTTCTTGAGATTTTAAGTGACATCTATGATCCTTATGGTCACATAAAACCTCTAAAGCCTTTAGGAACTGAAATTAAAATTAAAATACTATTACAACCAGCAGAGCTATGAACGCTTACAAAATCTAACATCCAACAAGCCTACCCTGTTTGCTTTTTCTTGTTTGATCTCCTTATGTTCATTATCCATATTTGTAAAACGTGCTGATGATCTTGCACTTACTAAAACACAATATCCATAAAAAACTAAAGTCCTGAGGCTTGTTTCTCAATACTTAATACAAACTGCTGAAACCAATTTTTGACTAAGATCCAACAGGCCCAAAACTATTTTCATACCCTCCTAAAGTCATGAAATAAAGAAAATTAACCTATGATTAAAACTTGAACCAATTTTATTTAACTTACGATCAATTTCTGAAAAGGGTATACCGGTACCACCCTTACATAATTAAATCGACTGTTTTAAATTACTCATAATATTGTCTGAATGTGATGTGATGTGCCATTGTATAGCGAATAAATCATTTTTAAAAAAATCTTATCCTTAACGAAAACAAAACAAATAACAGAATAAACTAACCCTTTAAACAACGTGAAAGATAACGTTTTAATAAATATTATCCCGGAAAGAAATTAATTTTATATAATTTATGATACATCTGGATATTTTGACAACAATCCTCGATTCAGAAGCCATGGCAAATAACCAACCAAAATGCTGATTGGACGCCATTAATTGGCCTTCTTAAAAGGCAAATATGAAAGAATTTATTCACGTGATATATTAAAAAATTGACATACGAGATATTTAATGCAAAAGCTCGATGAAATAATACGATACACTCCGGACTAATAGCACTAAATGCTTTTAGCGACTAGAATATTTTAAATATGGCAGAACACTTACATAAAAGTATGTACAAAGGATCCCTCGACAAGACTGAACACGCAAGGAAAAAAGCGGGGTATTAAAACTCACAACAGAGTTAAGATTAAAATGCTCTTTATGCTTACTTCGCTTTCCTTTTATCGTCGTCCATAAGACACTCTGAACACTTCTTTTAAGCTATAAATATTCCGAATTTAATAGAAACACAAGATACAAAGCTTTATGAACTTTCAACTGTTAAAATCACAATGGCGGAAGGGGAACATTTGTCGCAATTTCGTAACCGACGAATACACTTGAGCCGCTATAGCAGTCTCTCTCTGATATTTAAATTACGTTATTCCAGTGCAATTTTATTTACTTTTAATGCATAACCAGACCCAAAATACAAGAGGGAACGGGTTAAATAGTTAGAAAAGGCGCTTGAATCATATTTGCATCATATTCTTTGAAAAAAAAAAATTTAATGAAATTTTATGTATTGAATATTACTATCACATGCATGGCAAAATTATTTCTGAGAGAAAATAACTTTCCTTTTAAATTTAATAAAGCAGAGTATTATTTTCATTGCGATAAAACCGTAAACGCATAAGATCGGAATATTTTAGGAATAATGAAAAAATGTGATGTAAAAAAAAAAAAAAAAAAGAACTTTTCCATTTCCATAAGGACTGCAAAGGTTTTCTAAATAAATATAATAAAAAACCTATATAAAATGGGTAAAAAAGAAAATGCTAGGATCTGTTACAGTAGGGAAATCGTCCGTTTAAAATAATGGCGGTAACTTTTGTCGCCTCTTCATAAAACCTATGTACGACATATATTCCTATGAGTCTCATATTTGTTTCGCTCATATTTAACTTATACGAGCTAACTTTATTTTCTTATAAATAACAAAACAAAAACAATATTGTATTACGGATGTTTTTATTGTACAAAGTATTTATTTTCGGCTAATCAAATTTAAATCGAAAAATTTGCTGATAATTGAATAAGTAAAGGTTAAAAATCCGTGATAATACATTCGAATAAACATAAAATGTTAAATCTTTCGTTTCGAATTTATGTTAGAACTGCGCCACAAGGATAATTTGGGATAAATAACACTTGTTATTTATTATGTGAAGAAAATGAATTTAATAACAAATGAGAATAATAAATTGATAAATATTTAAAGGTAAAGATTAACTATAAAAAAATAATAATATAGCACAACAAGCTTGTTCCATTTTTTTTCTACTAATTCCTTTTTTTTTATAGTTGCAAAATCAAATTTAAAAAAAAATGCTTGAAGGATCAGGAGAAGAGTTAGAAATCACATCAACTGCTGATTCGAGCACAACCCTCCAGCATAACAGTCACAATAGTGCCAAAGCAGAAACAATATCCACAATAGATGTTGATGAACCTGGAGTCAGGTCAAAAGTATATGACAGAACATATTCTCTGATATACCCAGATAATCAGGATGAACAGCCTGTCCTTCAAAATGCAGACGGTTCACAATTTATTCCTGAAAATTTGCAACATAATGGAGATGACGAAATGTTAAGGAGGTACCTACAAGACACAGTGCAATATAATGATAATAGAGAAATTGATTCAAGCCAAGAGGTTTACGAACATTTCCTATTTTCAAATGCAACTGAGTCCAGCTACAAAAGTGAAAATGATGGAACTGAAAATTATGAAAATATGGATGAAACCGGTTGTGAAGACTATGTAGGGCATGAAGTTGGTGTACCAAAATCTTTAACAAAAGGGATTGATTTAGATGAGGATTTTGGATCGTCTGATAGTTTTGCTTCCACAGAATCTATCATACCTAAAAGAATTCAATGTCCTAAATGTCCAAAAAAGTTTATGTTTAAAGCAGATTTAAAAAGACATGATAAATACAAACATCTCAGAATCGTAGACTCATATTTTTGTAAATATTGCAAAAAAGCTTTTGAAACTAAAGAATTTTTGAAAAGTCATGAACAAATACATATGAAAAGGAAAAATATGAGTCGTTATCGATGCATATATTGCAAAAAGTTGTATAAAAATCCAGGAAATTTAAGTTACCATTTGAAAAGATGCCCTGGTTTGCAATCATCAAAATAAATGGTAAATTTTTAAGATGAATTTTTTTTTTTTATGTAATAAGATATGTGTGCTTAAAAATGATTAGAATACTGACTACATTATACATGTAAAAAATGGTTTTTGGAAAAAAAAATGTTAGTCTAATTAGTCTTTAAACTAATGATTATGGAATGCACATGTCTAGTTATTTGAAAATCCTATTATGGATTTGATTTAATTTCATTTGAATTGGGCTAAAGTTCTTGGATTTTTAAAACTTTTTAGATTTATAATAATTGATTGTGCAATCGTAAAATTTTATCAGTTACATATTTACATGTTAGAATTTTCTGGCAGATTTAGATCCTTGTATAATTTTTTTTCTTTACGAAGCATAACATTAATTTAAGTGTAATTCATAGTTTTAAAGATATTGATGCTTCACAGATAAAAAAAATGGTATGTAGGGATTTGATGATATTCTATCATTTCAATTTCACGAAGGCTCGAACGCTGTTTTTAATTTCCACTGTAGTTCGTTTTTTTTTTTTTTTTTTTTTTTAGTTTTGAAAAAAATCTTCAGTTCTAAAACTAGTTCCCCAAATAGTTAGGTCTTTACTAAGTGATTAATATTTAGACTTAAGGCTGAACCATAGACTGAGTCTATGATTGAAAATGATGAGAAATGTTTTTTAAAAGTTTCCTGAAAATTTGAAGTAAAGACCGAGACTCGGGCCGGTTTAGAGCAATTATTAAATTGTTTCAGAACTGGAGGTTTTTGTTTATTCATTGTTAGGAGATTTCCAACTCCTTATTTTTAAATGATTCATTTTTAAGTCTTTCGGGCTTTGAGCTGCTTTGAACCTTTAAAAAATTATACAATTCTGGTTTCAAACTGTTCAAACCCCCCACCAAAACTGCAAGTAAATTTTTTTAAAGCCTTTGGAGCCTTTTATATTTTTTATAATTTTTTCTAAAATGAGCAAACTAAAATTGTATTTGTTACGAAATGTTTTGTCGGCCTATATTAATATCACTGCGAACACAAAAGAAACATATATGCTTCTTCTGTGCTATAAACTCGAGAAAGACAAAAAGAAAAAAAATCGTTTTCAAAATTGGCAGTTCTGCTGCTAAATATTATACTTCTGTATTTTTCAGGGTCAAATACATTCTCTTTAGTCGTCTTAACGGTTACCTATCATTTTCGTTCTCTTTAAAGCTTTAATTTACCGTACTTTTATAAAATTAAAATGTTTAAACAAAAATTAGAAATCATTTACATTTTGTTCATGTTTTTTATTTTCCTTCCTCCATTTTGCCTTATAAATAAACCCTTTGCTTTTATTTTGCTTAAACAATCTGGACGAAAAAGCAAGAAATAAACAAAAAGATTGGTCGTTCAACGGATTGCGCGTATGACGTCATGATTCCGAAGACAAAAAAAAATCAAGTTGCCAATTTTCGTTCTCTGCTCTCGGCTTTGAATCAAAGAAGGCGGCGTCTTGTTGGACGTCATTTTTCAAAATGGAGATAGCTTTATTTATTTGTAAATATACAATTCCCCGTTAATTTTAAATCATTTTCTGAAATACGAAACTATTTAAATAATCGGTGATGTATTGTGCAGTCGCTTTGGCCTCCCGACGAGAACGAATTACATTTACTTTCGATTATATTACATTAACAGAACGGCTGTAAAAAAAAAAAAGGTTGCGGATGTCAAGCAAAAGGTAAACAAAGCATTCTAGTAATTTATAAATTAATGAAAGGTCAAAAACCGGCTTCGCTTTTCTTTTTTGATCGTATTGAAACAATTGTATTTGTTGAAGGCGTATTATTCGTAATTAACGAATTCGACAGTTATTTAGGTCGGCCGCTTCGAAATGTAGGCCATGTACATTTCCTCTTGGTTGCATTGTCATCTCATCATATAAAATTCATTTACTTATTTAAATTTAATTTTTTTTTGTTGTTTTTTCCTTCCAGATGGATGAAACAATTGAAGATACAAATCAAGTGCCTGGAAATGAGGGAGCGAATTATCAAAAGTCTGAAATAGTTTCAAATCATTCTTTGGGTTTACAAGACCTCTATAAAGCAGCTTTTAGTCAAGAACCAACTGTTGAGTTTAATGATTTTGAAAAGGATTCTTTAATCACGACAGAATTGATTGTTGATAGGGATAAGTTTTATCAAAGAGAGGATAAACCTGCTTTAGATGAAAAAAATGAACAAATATATAAACCATCTGATTTTGAAGAATCATATCAAGAGCTGTATCCTTTAAAAAATTTACCGTATACTGTTGACTACAAAAAAGGCGATGAAAAAACTACAATAATAAAAGTGACAAATTTAAATTATGTGACAGAGGTTGATAAATCAGAATTTCAACAAAATAGTAATTTGCAAACAGCTCCTATTGTTCTCCATCACTCATTTGGAACTTTTGAAAACGAAAGTACAAATTCAGTTCTTGATTTGGATAAGGGAATTCAAATTCAAGTGGTGAAAGTTAATGACACACAAGATCCAACAGCAAATTTAAATTTCCATTTTGAAAATCGAGAGTATTCTGGAGACTCTCAAATTTTACACAGATATCTTTGTGATACAGCTATTTTAAAATCAGATACTAATGATATATCCAATCCGTCATCAGGGACGGATTCAATTAATTTTTTAAGCAAGCAAAACAACAATGATCCGGATAACAGTTTTTACGATGAGAAAAACGTCGGCGTGAGCCCAGAGGCTTTGGGTATTCGCTACGAAGATTGCGATTTTAATTCATCCGACAGTTTCGCCTCAACCGAATCGATCATTCCAAAAAATATAAAGTGCCCGAAATGCCCGAAAAAATTCATGTTCAAGTCAGATTTAATGAGACACGACAAACACAAACATTCCGTCAAACCTAAATTATCTTGTAAATATTGCAACAAGGAATTTGCAAGTCAGCAAAATTTAGTGTTCCACGAAAAATCTCACAAAAAAAGATCCTCCGCCAACAAATGTGAAATGTGCAAGAAAATATTTAAAAAACCCGGATTTTTGGTGAAGCACATGATAAAGAAACATTCGAAAAGTACTCCCTACGCTTGCAGCGAGTGCGGTAAAATTTTCATGTCTCAAAACTTGGCAAATAACCATTTTAAGAAATCCCACGTACCGGAAAGTGACAAGCCATATAAATGTGAAGTGTGTTCCAAGGGTTTCGAGAAGAAAAAAGGTTTGAGCTGTCACTTAAAAGCACACACGGAGGAGCAACCGTTTGTTTGCCAAGTGTGCAATAAATCGTTTGCGAAGATTTGTTACTTGAAAAATCATCAGAAATGTCATTCGACCGAGGAAAAGGATAATTTTGTCTGTGATATTTGCGGAAAGGATTTTAAGAGCTCGAAAGCTCTTAACGAACATAGTAGGAAGCATACAGGGGAGAAGCCATTTACATGCAATGTCTGTATGAAGCAGTTTGCATATAAAGCATATTTTAGTAAGTTTTTTTTTTTTTTAGTTTTCGCCAAGAAAATCTGAATTTAGGCTTACGTTGTACATCAACTGCTTTTTGCTGTTTACTTATTTTTGAAAAATTCCTAACCAACTCCTATGTTTTACTTTTTTTTTTTCCAGACGTACATATCCGAAAACACTCAGAAGTAAAACCGTTTGCCTGCAACTACTGCGAGAAAAGATTCGTAACGTCCACCGATTTGAACAAACACGAAAGGAGCCATACGAAGGAAAAGCCGTACCGATGCATAAACTGCAATCAAGATTTCAGTCAGCAGAGCAATTTAATTACTCATTGGAAGAAACAAAGGTGCAACAATAATAGCAATAAAACTCAAGAGATATGCACTCAGACTCCCGATTTCGAAGTGACTGAGGAAAACATACAGGGGATACCCGTTCAAAACGTAAATGTAGTGGTTGATCCGTCTTTCACAAATCAACAACCAATCGTTTTAACTACAATCAATAATTTTATTAATACCAATTCAGTACCTGTGATATTAACGCAGAATCCCAGTATTCCATACTCATTGTCAACAATATCGTCGTAAGATATTTTTTTTTTTTTTTTTCAACGCAAAGGAGATTTTTTTAAGAGGTTTCATATCGACAACAGTTGAATTTTTTTGCCTTGAAAAAATTTTCGTAAAGCACTCGAAACGTTTTTTTAACGTTGTATGCTACAAAAATAGAGTCGATTCCGCCATCAAAATTATACAGGACAACGAATTCAACAAAATATTTCCCGGAATTGACAAAGAAGAAACGAGTTTTTTCACCCATTTTTCACAGTCCTGAAACATCTGGAGTTGGTGGAATTGGCTCTTAACTGTACCACAAATTATTATTATTTTTCTTTTTTTAATTTTTCAAAAATTGCTACAAATGTTACTTTTTGAAGAAATTCAGAAATTTCTCATTTAATATTCAAAATAATTAAATGATATAGCCCATATTTTTTTTTTTTTTTTTTTTTTTTTTTTTTTAGTCAATTACTATTTTATTTTATTTTATTAATTTAAAATCTCAGAGTTTAGTATTTTTTTTTAGTGTTTAGATCATTCAGCAATATGGTTGTGCTCAAATTTGCAATTAAATCCAAAATCATCGATTTAGGCCTAAACTTAGTTAACTTTTTTTTACAAATTTTTCCTCCCAACCAGAAAAGATATTATATGTTATTATCATTTCTTTATCAAAAATGTGCAATGGGCCGATTTTAAGTAAATTACTTTCTTCATAGTGCAATATATTTAATGGCAGGAAATCTCATTAAGAGAGAAAAAATTTACCCGGTCTAGGACTCATTTGGGCAAACGTCATTTGGAGGACTAAATCTCGTCTCCGATCGCAAATGAAGACCGAAGGGTTTTCGTCGGCGGACACGGCTCCGTAGCCCTTTCAAGATATAAAAAAATTGGAAAAAGATCTGTTATTTTTTTTAACCGTAAAAATACTACATTATTTTCATACATATCTTAAGCCTTAAGAAAAAAGATACATATATTTAATCTTTAGTCTTGATATCCAGCAAATAATTTTTCCCTCAAAAACGAATTTATTGTAAATTTGGGAGCATTTGGGAAAATAAGATTTGAATCTTAAAAATATTTGAAACTATTTTTTGTAGAAAAGCTTTAAAAATTGCATTTTTCATAAAAAAAGTTTGGTTGTGAGATTTTTAAGTATTTGATAAATAATAAAGTTGTGTTATCAGATAATTCCAGTGAAATGAGGATTTAGAATACTCTTGAAAAAATTTGTGTGAATTTTAAATAAAGCCTTAAAATTAAATATAAAAGACCATACTGGAAAGGTATTTGCAATATATATTTTAAAGTATTAAATTACATTTTAAGAGAATTGAAATGTATGACTAGTTGTTGTATTATAATCATGAATTTATTTTAAGTATTTCGTTGTAAAGAGTATTTTTCTTTTTTTAAAATAAAGTTAAATTTTTTATCAATGCTTCTTATTAGTCCTTGACCTGTGTGGTATTAGAACCAGAAATTCTTATTTACTGCCAATAAAAAGTGAAAAAACGGACACCAAAAATGAATCCTAAATCTAATTGACATCTTCCCCCCCCCCCCATTTAATGATAGCAACACACATAATGCCAACAGCTTGAATTCGATTCTGCACTTGTAACGTGGCTAAGAAAAAGGCACGGAATTTTTTAGAAATTGTAAAATATAAGTAAATTTCTACTTACCTCCTTTCTTCATTTTCAGTTGAAGGAAATCTGACAAGCCACTTTCTAGACACTTTCAACAGCAAAATCCTCGCCACTCCAACTGTAGTTCGGCCATATTGAAATTTTCATATTCAGAGCCCACACCTGAAAAGTGATTGCTGCATTAAACTTTATTTTCTAAATTAATAAAAGAAGATGAAAAAAAAACCTCGGTTTTCCTTACATTATCATTCAGCCTTATTTCTACAACAGTAAATAAAATTTGAAAGTCAATTTTACTGACATCACATTCTGTGCTGACATCGAAGTGTCACATCAGGCAGCAAACAGTGAAAACCGTTAAAATATTAGAAAATGGCGTCGATTTGTTGATATCGGAATGAAAATAAAAAACGTTTGAATGTTTTTAATGCTTGAAATAATTTACACTGAAACAAGCTCTGGAAAGACAGAAAAAAAGTGATATTTTTATTTTATTGTGAAAATAACGGAAAATAGGCCTAAACAGTTTTTTTTTAAAGGCGCGAAAAGCAACGCCTTTTAGAGCGGACAGCAGCAGAAAGGTTTTAAAACAAGAAGGCGGAGATTTGTCAGTGACGTCATTCATCCATTTTCATCCCGAGTCGGTGTAACAAATTGAATATAGTTTAGTTTTTGTTTAATCGTTTAACAGTTTCATTGTGGGTTATACCTTAGGTTAATCGTGACGGAATATGGCATCGTTCATTCAAAAAGCCACCAGATTCTCCGCTACTTTAAATAATTTGGGAGCTGTGTCATGTTCTCAAGCCGCTGGAAGACGGCGTAATTATCATGCTTATAGTAAACAATTATCTCAGCCTTTGAATAAGCAACCGAAATTCGTGTCAGCTGCAGAGGCTTTACAATGCTTGCAATCAGGTGAGTAGGAGTCGTGGAGAAAAGAAGAAAAAAAAAGGATTAAGAATCTTTACGATTTGTGATAACTGTTTTTTAACCGGATGTTTATTATATGCAGTTATGACAAGTGCATTAAAACGGAATTTGTAAAATTAAACAAACCATAATGAATTAATTTAATTATGTTGTCCTAATAATGGTCAAGGTTTTTTAAATTCCTTTGCAGTTTTATAAGAGGACGATAATCCCTTAAAAATGGATTTTGGTAACAAGCGAGATTTAACAGGCTCTTCAGCTTTATCTTGATTTAATTTCATTTTGATTGATTTTAAAATGCCAACAATTGGCATGTATAGCTTTCAGTGTTCTAATAAACATGCTTTTTGTACTGGGCAAAGTACAAAATCTATGAGACTTTGTTCAATATCATATAAAATTATTTTTTTAATTAATTTTTTTTTTTTTTTTTTTTTTTTAATATGCAAAATCATCAAAAAAAATTTGATGAGATTATCAGTCATTTTAAAATAGACACATTGCAACAATGTTGACCGATCAATTTTTCTTTCAATAAAAATAGCAAAGGGCTTGTCTTTTTCTTTTTGTAAACCAGACAAAAAATTTTTAAAATTGTCAAAATGTTTGCCAATTGACGTCCTTAGTTACTGACGTACAGTTGCTGACTGTTAAAAACCCACCAATAGAATTGTTGAGAACAACAACACACCCACTGAACTTAAACGTCCTGGTTCAAGGATTATTTGCATTTTTTTTTTTTGTTTTAAAATGTGATACCTGTAACCACAGTAAATCATCTCCTGTGATTAAAAATAAGATCTTGGCAATTTTATCTGTTTTTTAAATCTTCAAAAAAATATTATTTCTGGCTAATTTAATTTAAAAAAAAAAAAAAAAAAAAAATTTAAAAATTAAAATCCAGTGGCGGTTGTCTCATGAACGAAAAAAAAAGACGGATCTACTCAAGCTTGCGTATCCCGATCCCATTTTTCTAAATTTAAAATCTGGGTCAGTTTTCTTATTCCATATAAAAAAAAATTTGACAACTGTCCTTCGTTTTTTTTTTTTTAAACAGCTTTGGCATGAGTGTTAAATGATTTATTATCTTTATTTTCTGTCGTAAACAATCTTGTTGAAATATTAAAACAACAAAGTTCAACAGCTGATAAAGATACCCAAGCCCGGAGGGGAATAAAAATAAAGAAAAAGAATCAGGTTGTTATTCAAGTCGAATAATTATTCAAGGTTATCAGGCATCTCTTGGCACTTCATCCTTGGATCCGTATATACCTCATTCCGCTTATTATTATTATTGCGACAGCAAAACCAGTTTTAATGTGAAAAACAAATATTTTTAGAAGAAAAAAATTTCCTTTCGAGCTTTAAAAAAAGTTTTATAATTCGATCGGAAAATCCTCATGGGGGCATACATGATTAGTTAAGCGGAACTGATTAAGAGATCGAATTTTTAAAAAAAGATTACAACAGCGATTCCCATGAGTTATGTAGTGATAAAAAAGTGGAAATATTTTTTTCCTTGTGAGATTTCTCAATTCAAACCGGTAACTCACGGTTTTATCATTAAATACTAAAAGCCTAATATTTAGCCTAATGAAATAACGCGGACATGAATTTATGTTATTTGTAATGCTTTTATGTAGTTGTAATTGCCTAACTAATCATTTGAAGACACTGCTACGTAATTAATTTGAATAATTAATAGTAATTTTATTTTTTATTTTTTTCAGGAAACACCGTGTTTGCTCAAGGAGCTGCAGCCACGCCTATTGATTTAATACAGGCAATGACAGAGCAAGGGAAAGCTGCAAAATTAAAAGGCATCACCGTATGCCATATGCACACAGAAGGAGAAGCCCCGTACACTAACCCAGAATGTGAAGGTATATCGAAGCACAGATATGGATTTTTTACATTGACCCATATTTTGCATGTATCTAGAATGCAAATTTCTTTATCTTCCCATTGCGAAACGGAAAGGAAAGGATGAAAAAACATAAAGGTGGATTTAAAATACGTTTGGTTCTTTGCCTGGAAACCATGGCTTAGTTGACAGCTCAATAAAAAGCGCAATTTGAAATCAAAAAAAATTAACTGTTTAATTTCTCAGGCATATGCTTGTGCCGAGCGGTTGTTCATTTCTGATATTTTAAGAAGGGAAAGTCAAAATTTTAAATTCGAACGGTTACGTGCTCGCCTCATAAGCGAGGCGTCCAGGCCACTGCCACTTATAAATTGGAAGTAATTCCGACGATATCGCCCATGATGCTTATATCGATCCCGACCATTTTTCCTGAAAATTTTGGTTCCTCTAATTTTTTTCCAAACCATTTTTTCCTAATTTTCAATTTTCCTAAAATTTTTTGATCCCTAAAATAAAATTTCCTAAAATGAATATTTTTCGTAACTTTTAATAGATTTAATTTTAGCGATTTTAAGAAATTTTATTTTAAAGATTTTAAGAAATTTTATTTTAAGGAACAAAATATTTTAGGAAAATTAAAAATTAAAAAAAAAAAATAGTTAGAAAACAACTTTAGGAACCAAAACTTTAAAAAAAATGGATTAGGTATTCATTTTTTTAGGAAAAATGGATTAGGAAATTTTTTTTATGAAAAATGGTAGGGAATCTGCTTATATCTGCATTTAAAGCATTATGGAAGACATCAGTCGGAATTACTCCCAACTTACAAACGGCTGAGGCCAAACTTGTTATTTAGATTTTTGGGTTTCCGTCCCGACTTGACCAAGAAGCAGATTTAAATTTCAATTTTCCCCGGTGAAAATATCAGAAATAGACAACCGTTCGACATAAGCGTACGTCTGAGAAGTTTAAAAGTTAAAAAAAAAGTAAACTGCGAATTAAATTGCTATAATAATCTGAAGAAAAATGGAGTCCTTCCTAACTTTCATTTTTCATGACTACGTCTCGGAAGCCCTTACCAGCCCGGAAGGCTTAGGGGGACTGAAGGTTTTTTAAGGTTGGCTCCAAATGTTTTTTTTAATACTAAAGATAGGGAAATTATATTAGTCAAAAAAAAATTTACAGGGGGGTTCGAACTTTTTCAAAGGGGGGCTGAGCACTTGTATTGCCCCTGGGTACCTGCGAGCGCATGGTGTCTGCTGAAAATCATTTTTGAAATTCTCGTTGTTAGAAAAAATAAAGGTTTTTTTAAGGACATGCTCTACTTTAGAAAGCTCGGACTAAGGTAAAAAATTACGTTTTTTAAATTTTAAAAAATATTCCAGAATGGGTCAGGTTTTAATAAATAAAAAGGCGACGAAAAAAAAAATTTAAGATTATGGAACGATTAAGAAAATTTCTGACTTGTTACCACGAAAAAATCGAAAAGGGTCGTAAAGATTTGGAAAAAATATACGTTTTCCTTTGCCTTCCTCCCAGTATTTTGTAGTTTCTTTTTTTTTTTCCTTTTCGTACTTTCCCATTTTTCCTTTCTTTGATCAAAATTTTAAACAATTTTCTTGCCTTTTCAGGGATATTTCGATCAGCGTCATTCTTCATGGCCGCCAACGTAAGAAAAGCCGTTGCCGAAGGAAGATCCGATTGTATTCCAATCTTCTTGTCGGAGATTCCAAAATTATTCCATTACGGTATTTACAAGCCCGATATTGCATTGATCCACGTAAGAATTTTTTTTTTAAAATCAAATTCAATTTTTTTTAAGTAAATTATTTTTAAACGCACTTTTTTTTTCTAAAAAAATTTCTATCTAAAGTGCTTAGTTAAAATCATTTATTAAATGAATGATAAAATATGACTAGGAATAATTAACTAGGAGAAAGTGGTAAATTACAAAAAATTTCACAGATCTTAACCCATCGGAGGAGTCGAACCCCCGGTCCTTTCGGTATAGCCCCGATTGCTCTATCCACCTGAGCTTAACGGATCTGCCTATGAAACTCTTTGTAATTCTAGACTCTTAGGTCTTGTCTCAAGTCGGGAATTTTTATGCTAAATTCACTAGCACATAAAACCTCCGATAGATGTCAATAGAACATGGGGTCATCCATGTATTACGTAACGCCTGAAGGGGGTGAGTGGGGGTCGAAGGAGGTGTTACGCATTGTTACGGGCGAGTGGGAGGTAGTTGGGCCATGTCTTACGTAATTTTAATTTTAATATTAAAATTGTTTCAATTTTATTTCACTATTTTTAAAAAAATTTTCCCCAATTATTCTTCAAAATGAAAAAATAAAAAATTTTTGTAACTGATGATTTATTATGAAACTGAAATTTTTTTTTGACTTCTAAAAACGAAATTTAAATATTTTTCAGAGAAATGGGGGTTAGAACCCGTGTTACGAAGGGGGGGTTACAGGTTGCGTTACGGGTGTGTTAAAAGGGGGGGGGAGGGGGGTCAAAAAGTGGCCTAATTTGCGTTACGTAATACTTGGACGATTCCCCACAACATTCGGAAGTATTTTTTAAAAAACCAACGAAGGGTGAAGTTAATTTTTGAAATATTATCACCCCTTTATCACGCCGAAATCTCTCTTCCTAATGTAGATTTAGTCTGTGCTGTTCGGAAAAACGTTAATTGTTCCTAGTCATATTTTATCATTTATTTAATAAATGATTTTAAGCACTTTAGATTGAAATTTGGTTAGAAATAAATGGGTGCTTAAATTCGGCCCGATTAAGGGGCAATAATATTTCAAAAACTACAATTTTTTTTTTTTTTTTAATTATTTTATTTCTTTTAGGTGTCTCCTCCGGACGAACACGGCTACTGCAGTTTAGGAACTTCAGTAGATTGCGTCAGAGCAGCTTTAGTTCACAGTAAAAAAATCATCGCCCAAATAAATCCGAACATGCCCAGGACTTTCGGAGATGCCATCATTCACTCTTCCCACATTGATTTCGCTGTTAATGTTGATACTCCACTGCCAGAACACGGCGGAAAACCCCCATCGGATGTCGAATCCAAAATAGGACAGCTTATCGGTGAAAATTTAGTCGAAAATGGTGCTACCCTTCAAATGGGTCAGTTTACTTATTTATTTATTTATTTATTTTTTTTTTATTAAAAAATAGTATATTACATATCAGGTATGTAGTGGCCTATTGCAGGCCGAGACTGGGGTTTACGTAACCTATCGAGACCTGCAAGCCACCTTCGTGCCTGATTTGTAAGATATTTTTCATCACGAGGGCGGAAAATGAAATTTTTCGTTTTGAAGCGGGCGGAACAGTCTATTGGTTCCGAGTGATGAAAAAGCTCTTGACCAATTTCAGAAAAAAATTTTTTTATTTTTTTTCTTTCTTTTTTTAACGCAGGCATCGGAAATATTCCCGACGCGGTCCTAAAAAGTTTAACGAACCATAAGGACTTAGGTATTCACACGGAAATGTTCAGCGCTGGAGTCATAGATTTACTGAATAAAGGATGTATCACAAACAACATGAAAACGATTCACAGGGGGAAAATCGTATCTAGCTTCTTAATCGGCCCTAAGAAATTGTACGATTTCGTTAACAACAACCCTTTCGTTGGTAAGTTAAAAAAAAAAAATTATCATCTGGATGTTTCATTTATGAATCATGCCGTGTGTAAGTGGTCATAGGATATATTTTTGTTAGATGACCCCGAGTTATTCATTCCTGATAATCGATCGCAATTTAGATATACTAGTCTTAAAGGGTCATCTTTTTTTATTTTAAAAATTAATTAACGTCACGAAATCTAAAAACATGTTGTTAATTTTAATGTTTTAATCGAAAATTTTTTTATTTTTATAACACCGGCAGGAGGCCTATAGTTCGAAAAATTTCCTAAATTTTCATTTTAAAAATATCGATTTCTATTATTATTATTTTTTTTTTTTAAATTATCGATTTTATTTTTGACTCACCGTCGTAACAAATCCCCGAAAACATCCTTCGAAAAACACACCACTCAGATGTTTATTTGAATGAAGTAATATTGTTACGGCCTTGAAATAATAAAAGATTATGATAAGAGCGCGCTGCATGGGCTATCGCTGACAAATGTCCAGTTTGTCGTGTTTCAATCGATCGAAATGTTGTCGCGGATCGCAGTTCAATCTTTCCTCGCTCAAAGTAAAAATTTTTCGAAGGTCAAAGTTCTCGGGTGTTGCCAATTTCACACCGGTCACCGTTTAGACGGCGAATGGCATTTACGACCTTTGCGGCTGGAACTTAAATCCCCGGTCCCGAGTGACATCGACATATCCCGGGCTCAAACCCCGAAGGATATACAAGTTTTAGCTCAGGAAATCGGATTAAAGGAAGACGAATTTTCGCTCTACGGGAACAAAAAAGCCAAGGTTAATTTGAAGGTTATTAAAAGGTTGAGGGCTCAGCAGAATGGGAAATACGTTCTCGTGGTCGGGATCACTCCTACCCCTTTGGGGGAGGGGAAAAGCACGACGACTTTGGGTTTGGTTCAAGCTTTGACGGCCCACAGAGGGAAGAATTCTTTCGCTTGTATTCGGCAACCTTCTCAGGGACCTACTTTCGGGATTAAAGGAGGAGCGGCTGGTGGAGGTTATTCTCAGGTAAGCTCGAAAAAAGTTTTGAATAATCCGATTTTCCGAAGGAAAGAAAATAGAGTAGAGCGCACTGGCACATGTTTAAAGGTTAAGCCATCATCCGATGGTTTTTCTTAAGAAAAATTTAACATTACTCATTTTGTTAAAATGTCATCCAGATAAAATAAATTTGCTCAGTCATGGCAGCTCATATATTAAGAAAAATTATAATATATTTCTACTGCTCCAAAGAACAAGTCCCTATATTTTTTTTTTTTTTTTTTTTTTTTTCGAACATTTAAAAATCTTTCTTTTGTTTTAACTTTCAGTTAAAAATCTTTTTTTGTACCGAAATATAAACGATCTATTTAGATCGAAATTGCTATATATGATAGATCGTTTTTGCATTGACAGAAAAAAAGATGTGGAATTTTTCAACTGTCCGAAAAAAAAGAGAGATTTTGTACGGTTTTAAAACAAAATAGGGACTTGTTCTTCGGAGCAGTCGATTATTTCAATTAATTCGAGCTTTTAGGCTATGAAGTTATTTTAGACCAATCTAAAATTGAGGACTATTGACAGAGTAGTCCATCTGAATATAAATATATCAATGGGCTAGAAAACTCGATTTAACTCAATTTTTTAGGTGAAGCAGTTAGTTTTATTTTTCCTATTATGGTTTATATTTTACTTAAGCATAGTAGACTCAAAACTCGAAAGCTTTTAATCGTTAATAATTTTTTTTTAAAAAAAGAATACTCCTTTAAAAAAAAGAACTAAAAAGCAAAAAATAATTTTTTTTAAAAATTATAATAAAATAACTGAAAGGCAGAAAACAAGATCAATTTTCACAATATAGGTAAGAGTTTGATTTCCCGAAAAAATGAACCATGACCTTCAAATTCGAAAAAATTTTCACTACATGCAATAAATAGGCCAATAAAAGTGGATTCAAAGGACAAAAGAAGCGCAGAAAAATTTTTTTTTAAAGGAGCAGTTCGTTTGAATGCTGCTCCTTTATCCATTTTTTCCGGTTTTTCCCCCTAATTTTTATCATTTAGAACCTTTTGGCTCTTACTATGTTAGTAATTGAGTTTGGAGACATAAGGGACTCCCATGTATTTCTTATGAGCAGCGCTTTTTGGTTCTGAATTGAAAGTAAATTAAATTAAGTAAATTAAAATTTATAACACGCCTTCAATTTATCATATCCAGTATTTCATGCCAGACTGTCAACTTGTCAGATCATTGGTCATAAAATGGTATGCAATTTTCTAGGCGGTTGTGCAATATGCACTACACTGAGGCCTCGGATTTGGACCTTGGAAATTCGTAAAGTCCATATTTTCAAGAAAAATCCCTAAAAGTCTTTAATTTGAAAAAATGGAAATGACAAGTTGTTATTTTTCGAATTGGTGAATGAATCGAGGAGAAAATCGTTCGTTTCCGTGTAATCGAGGTATGCTTTTGTATATTTTTACAATTCACGAATGATTTCTCTCCCGTCCAAATTTCTGACGTCTTAACCTTATAGTCTCGTAGGGCAAAAGAAAAAAGTCTTCGGGTGATTGAAATTTAATGTTAATTTTCTTGATTTTGACGTAGGACTACGTCTTGGGGCTCGGTCCTGGGAAAATCTGTCTGTCCGGGTGTCGCACTGTTCGCACCAAAAAATAATATTTAATCATTTTAATATTAAAATTTTAACTTTGAAAATTTTAAATAATATTTTGACTATTTTTTTTTTTTTACTTTTGGCCTTTTTTAATGAACGAAAGCAAGGAATTAGACAATTTTATTTAACTTTTTTTAAAATTTTTTTCCGCTTTTTTAAAGTAAGATTTGCAAGAAATTGTGTAAAAAATTTACAAGAAATTTGAAGTTTAAATTTTATTTTAAAATTAGACGGCATGAACGAAAGCATGGACTTACAAAATTTCTTGTAAATTTTACTTTTAAAAAAATAAAATAAAATAATATTTTGACTACTTTTTTAAACTTTTGGCCTTTTTTAATAGTAAAATTAGGCGACATGAACGAAAGCAAGGACTTACAAATTTCTTGAAATTTTATTTAACTTTATTTTAAACTTTTGCCATTTTTTTAAATATCTTTTTTTTAAATGCTAAAATATGACTACAGAAACAAAAACAAGAACTTAAAAATTTTAAATAAAATGTTCACTACATTTTTTTAATTTTGTCCTTTTTCTTTAAGGGAACGTTCAAGTATTACGTAAGACTTTTTTTCGGGTTTCTGGACCCCCTCCCCCCCATTCGTAAGAATAGTAAGACTTCTTTGAACCCCCCTATTATATTATGTAAGATTTTCGCGGACCCCCCCCCCTTTTTTTAAGCGCCAATTTTAAAACTGAGTAATATTTTTCTTAAATCTAGATTTATAGTTCATACTCATATCCTTGAAGATGGCTACAAATGGCACAAAATCTCATCAAAAAATAAATTTTTATTTCTTAAAATTTTTTGAAACAAATTTTCAGTTTTTTTACTTTAGACGTTCAAAAAAAAATTAAAACAACTTAATTTTTTGAAATTAAGAAAAATTCTGAACAATAAGTTATAATGGAAATTCTTACGTAAGATTGGCCAAATTCCCCCCCTCCCCCAAGTAAGAAATCGTAAGAATTTCGAGTACCCCCTCCCCCCCCTTTTGGTCTTACGTATACTTGAACGCTCCCTTAGCCAAGAATGTGAGCTAAAGCAATGCTTTATTATTAAAATTTTAACTTTGAAGACTTTAATTAAAATTTTGGCTAATTTTTTTGAATTTTTGACCTTTATTATCAAAAATTTTAAGTTTTTTTCGTGCCAGGAGAAAAACTTATATTTTTATCAAAAAACTCAAATTTTTTGATCAAAGACAATCAAAAAAATGCCTCAAAATTTTTAAATTGTTTCACTTTTTAAATTTAGCAATATTACGACAGTTCCCCAAAGACGTAGTTCTACGTAGGGATATGCACCCATACGCCAGTATGGTTTTTAGTTGCTCTTACGTCCTTAAAATTGTTTTTTATTTTGGAGCATAAGCTTGTCCGAGGCCTGTAAATACATGCTCTAAATACTGCATACACTGTGTGTACACAGTAGTGCTGTGTACACTGCACTACATATACATACATATTCACTGTATGTTCAGTGTTTTATGCCAAAAAAAAACCCTTCGTTTCCTTAAGAGGAAGCTTTAGTAAAATACCAGAAGGACTGCCTCTTTCGTCTGGTACTCAGTTTAAGATTTAAAAAAAAAAAATCCACATTTTATGTATCTAACAAATTCCTTTGGTGTATCCTTCAATTTTTGTGCAAGTTTCAACTTGTCGGAAATGTATGTGGAGCCGGAAAATAATTTCAAAAAAATCGGCTGTCAAAAAACTTTGATTTCGTTTTTCGGGTTCGTATTTACTTGGAACAAGTTGAAACTTGTACCAAAATCACAAGAACAAGTCAAACGAGTTCGATAGGTACATAAAATCTCAATTGTTTCCCCTAAATCGAGTATTAGATAAAGCGGCCATCTCTTCCAATACAGACTAAAGCTTCCTTTTGAAAATTCCAAGTTATCCCGCCACGGTCTCTATATGTCCTCAGCTTTTTTTTATCTGGTGAAATATTAACAATGAGAATAAAAGAAAATCATTTACAAATTTCCAATGACTTAAAACGCTTAATTCATGAAATGCGTTTTTTCAAAACATGGAAGCCAGTGCAACTCTATAACCAGAAGCTGTTCCAACACTTGCTACTTCAAAATTTTCACTTGTTTTATATTTTTTTTAGGTCATACCCATGGAAGATTTCAATCTCCATCTTACCGGAGACATTCACGCGGTAACCGCTGCCAACAACCTTTTGGCAGCTCAAATCGACGCCAGAATACTCCACGAAAGCACCCAAAGCGATAAAGCTCTATTCGATCGACTCGTTCCTCGGATCAAGGGGAAGCGAAAGTTTTCAACCATCCAACTTAAAAGACTACAAAAATTAGGAATCACAAAGACTGATCCTGATACTCTAACACCGGAAGAACAAGGGAGGTTCGCTCGCCTCGATATAGACCCGAAAACGGTGACCTGGAGGAGGGTGGTCGATATCAACGATAGATTTTTGAGGAAGATAACGATCGGGCAATCTCCCACGGAAAAAGGACACACGAGGGAAACGGCCTTCGACATTTCCGTCGCGTCCGAAGTGATGGCGATATTGGCTTTGTCGACTGATTTGGCGGACATGAAAAGACGTTTGGGGAATATCGTCGTCGGTTTGAGCAGGAAAGGGGAACCGGTCACTGCGGAAGACCTAGGAATGACCGGCGCCATGGCTATTTTGCTAAAAGACGCGATTCAACCGACTCTCATGCAAAGTCTGGAAGGTTCCCCGGTTCTGGTTCACGCCGGACCTTTCGCCAACATCGCTCACGGTTGCTCTTCCGTCGTAGCAGACGCGGTAGCTTTGAAATTAGTCGGAAAAGACGGCTACGTCGTAACGGAAGCCGGATTCGGATCCGACATAGGAATGGAGAAATTTTTAAACATAAAATGTAGAGTGTCTAATTTCGTACCGAACGTAGTCGTGCTTGTGACGACGATCAGAGCCTTAAAGATGCACGGAGGGGGGCCGAAAGTCACTCCCGGCGCTCCCCTACCGAGGGAATACGTAGAAGAAAATTTAGTCCTCGTAGAAAAAGGTCTCCCGAACTTAATAAAACACATCGAAAACGCCAAGTTATTTAATTTACCGGTGGTCGTCGCCATTAATTCTTTCGTCACGGATTCCGAAAGGGAATGCACCTTAGTTCAAAACATATGCCTTCAAAACGGAGCGTTCAGGGCGGTCACTTGCACGCACTGGGAGCATGGAGGTCGAGGCGCCGAAGAGTTGGCGGACGCCGTTATCGAATCTTGCGAACAACCCAACAAATTTAGATACTTATACGATATCACGTTATCGATCGAGGAAAAAATCACGAAAATAGCCAAGGAGGTTTACGGAGCGAAGAACGTGGAATTTTCCCCGAAAGTTTTGACGTCACTTAGAGACTTTAAAAAACAGGGTTACGATAAATTCCCGGTTTGCATGGCGAAAACCGCGTTGAGCTTAAGCGGCGATCCCAGTTTGAAAGGAGTCCCGACCGATTTCACTTTGACGATTAACGATATTTTCGTGTCCGTCGGGGCGGGTTTCGTGGTTCCTATGGTTGGGGAAATCTCAAAGATGCCGGGACTTTCGACTAGACCGAGTGTTTACGACATGGATTTGGATCCAGAAACCGAAGAAATCCAAGGATTGTTTTAGATCAGTTGTTTTCTTTAAACAAAAAAAAAAAGCAATTCAAAGGTCATTAGCTTATTTGATTGACCTCTGCATCAAAAGATTTTTTAATTGTTGAGTGCTGTGTAATAAAATTGATTATGTAAGAGCTATTAATGGTGATCTATATTTTTTATACTGTACTTAAAAAGATCTGTTTTAGTGTGTCATCAACGAAAACATCCACCCAAATAGTATTTTTTTTTCCTTGTTAATTAATTTTGGGATTTTTTTTTATTAAAAACATTTTTAAATTTTTTTAAAATTACAATAAGTTATTTTAGGAAGGACAAATTTTTTGCTATATTTGTTTAACTGTTCTTCGGAGCGGAAAGGTCGAATTTTTAAAAATGGGGCAAGGGGGCAAAGAGGGTTGACCTTCAACCAGTACTGATTCGCATACATATGCCCATGTGCTATATAGTGAACCATCAATTTGACGTCTGCCTCTCCATGAATTTCCAATTTATGACAACCATGCTGAAAATATGACTAAAAATGATCAAACATGACAAGAGTTTCATCATTCATCATTCTTAAGCCGTTCAAAAATTTAGTCAGTCATTGGCCAGCTTTGATCAGAAAAAGGGTCAGATTTGGCAGCTTTAGATTCAACTCATTTTTAGCCTAAGGGAAACTTAGGTTAATTTTTAAATAATAAAATTTTTAACATCAAAGAAGCTGTTGACAACTGTTAACATCGACGATGGCTCCGAAGTACAGTTTTATTTTAAAACCTTTCCAATTTTTTCGGTTTTTAATAACTCCAAAAATGAAATACAGTATACTGTCCATTGTAACATAAAACCCTTTAGATAGTACAATTCATTGTACCCTCAAATTAATTCTTCAATGGAGACAGAGCATTGAATGTCTTGTCTCCGTTTTATAATTAATTAATTGCACTATGTAATTAATTACGCCAACGGAAGTACTGTGCTGAGTTTTTTGTTTGTAAGAAGATTTTCTTTTGAATTTTCCGGTAATAAAATCCAAGATACGGGCCCAGTGTATAATTTTTTCAATTTTGTTGGCATCTATTTTGGTTTTTAATACCAAAAAATTCAAAAAGTTCTGCTTTTGAAGGAAAAAATCAGCACAGAACTTTCGTTGGTGCAAATGGAGACAAGATATACAATGCTCTGTCTCCACTGAAGAATTAATCAAAGGGTACAATTAATTGTACCACCGGAAATGCTGTAGTTTTTTGGACTTTGTTCTTCTGCTACCACTTTATTTTTGTTTTCATTATTTTTGATTTTTTGTATTCGAAAAAATAATCAAAACAATAAAAAAAAGTGGTAGCAGAAGAAAAAAGTCTACAAAAATATACAGCATTTCCGGTGATACAATTGATTGTACCGTTCGATTAATTGGCCAATGGAGACAGGACACAAAATTTAAATTTTTTTTTTTTTTTTTTTTTTTTTTGCGGAAAGCCTGCTTTTGCATCCATCGCTATTTACATAATTTACACAAAGAGTGTATGTGTTTTTCTCCATTGAAAAAAGGATCAGATTCCACGTTTTTGTTGACATTCTTTCACAAAAGCTAAACATCAGAAAATTGTAGAATTGAACAAGTTAACTCCGATTCTTTTTCCCGTGCACTCTTATATATTTTTAGGCAGATTATCTTAAAACAAAAACAGCAGTATGTAACTCTCATTAGGTCTTACGTAATGGTTTCTCCTGTTCTGACAATTACGATACAGCAAGAGTCGATCGTACAATTTGGAAAATTCCTAGATTTTAGATAACCAGGCCGTTAAGAAAATTGTACTTCGTCGCCTTTTTTTTTAAATTTATTTTTTCTACAATTTAATTCATCCCTCCCTCCTTTTTCCTACTTTTAGTTTTGATATGCTTTTTAGACTAAGATTCGTTGACATATTTTATTTGTCTTGTCCAAGGTCAAATCGTCACTGTGCTACGTGCAGAAATAAATAAATAGCAAGATCAAAGGTCGAACTATTATCTTCTACGGTGGGGTTAAAAGTTACGTTATTTGAAAGAGTTGCGATTTTAGGATGTTGCATTTACACCGAATTTCGTCAGTACCGGTAACCGGAGAAATGGCAGACTACTTCGCAGATGTGTAATAAATGACTTAAATGACATTAATTTTAAGACTTTTATTCCACTCGTTCGAAGCAGACTACCATTTCACTTTCACCCATTTAAGCAGGCGGAATGAGGATTTTTACCGCAAACTAAATCCACTAGAATTCAAACTTTGGCTTGGATTTTTCCAAAAAAATACTGAGATCTTTGCTGGCTTCCCATGTTTTTTACGCACCCTGTGAGTGATTGAATTAAAGACAACTTTTTTTAACCAACCCATTTCTCTTTTCAATTTTCAGAAATGTTAGAAGTCGATTACACCAACTCAACAGCAATCATCGCCCAGCAACCCAAAATGACTGCCATTAATTCCTGCATCGAAGTCGATTTAACCGGTCAAGTCGTGTCCGATTCGATCGGCACAAGGATGTACTCCGGCTTCGGTGGTCAAGTCGACTTCATCCGCGGCGCGGCCGAAGGTTTGGACGGAAAAGGCAAACCCATCCTCGCATTTGCCTCCAGCGCGAAGGGCATATCAAAGATCGTGCCTTACATTAAGCAAGGTAAATCGGAGTTGGGTCAAGTTAAATCAGGTCAAGTGCCGGGGGTAGCTCAGGAATCCGGCGGAGAGGTCCGTGGTTCGATTCCACTCTCCGCTACTTGGCCGGTGTAATTTTTTTAAATTAGTTTCGTATCATGCTTAGGCAGTACTTTTTGCTTTGTCTCCATTGGGAAATTCATTGGGGAGTACAATTAATTGTACCACCGGAAATGCTGCGTATTTTTGAACTTTTTTCTTCTGCTAACACTTTTCTTTTTTCATTTTCACTACTTTTAGTGTTCGAAAAAATAATCAAAACAATACAAAAAGTGGTAGCAGAAGAAAAAAGTCCAAAAATATACAGCATTTCCGGTGGTAAAGTTAATTGTACTCTTCGATTAATAGGCCAATGGAGACAAAACGTTTAAATTAGGATAAAAATTGTATTTTTTTAAAAAATTAATTCGAAATTTTTTTTTCAGGAGCGGGGGTCGTTACGTCAAGAGCTCACGTCCACTATTTAGTCACGGAATACGGTATCGCCAGCCTTTTCGGAAAAACTTTACGGCAAAGAGCGTACGAACTTATTCAAATTGCTCATCCCGATCACAGGGAATCCTTAGAAAAAGCAGCCTTCGAAAGATTGAAAACAATGCCTTGCAAGTAAATCAAGTCAGGGAGAAATAAAAAAAACAAAAACAATTAAAAACGTATCTTCCTCATTTTAAGATGGTTTTAAAGACTGCAAAATTCTAATCACAAAGAATTTTTTAATGAGGAATTTAAAAAAAAAAAATTAAATGTTAATAAAACATCCGAGTAGAATGCAAAAGAATCAGTATTGCATTAAAAAAAATCAGTTGAGGCATTTTAATTCGAGCTAATGTTAAATATTGTTTTTAATTTAAAAAAAAAAAAAAAAAAAAAACGCACCGATGTAAAAATTAGTTTGAAAATATAAATCACAGTGATTTAGCAGCTGATAAAAAACCCGTAAAATTTTAGTTTTTAGTCGAATTTATTTTTTAAATATTTAATTTTTCTAGCATTTAGCGGTTGTGATTTAATCAGAAGGAAAAAAATATATATATTACCTGCATTGCTTAAAATTTGAGCCCAGCCGTAGCATATTGAAGTGGAATGCTAGTCGAAATTTAAACTTGATATTTACGTAATAATTATCCGAATTCCTGAAAAAAGAATAGATTGAATTAGAAAAGAATAATAATTATGCAAAATTTTTCGATCCAGGCTTTTTTTTTTGTTATTAATTTTTTAGTGAGTACGAATTATTATGTTAGCGAAAAAAAAAAATTAGCCGATAAATTGTTATTTGTTATTATTATGAAAGATGAAATCTTAGCCGATGTAAGATGCCCTTACGCTTCTGTATAACCAGTGTATTTTTTTTTTTAAAGAACATGTAAAAAAGCAACCATTTATTTTTTTATTTTATATCTGTGATCATAATTTTTTTCCCCTCCGAGGTTACGTTTAAATAAAATTATATAAATTCAATTTTTTTTGGAAATATTATTTAGAAAGAAAAAAAAAATTCTTTATTAAGTAAAAACGGGATTATTTTTAGTTTAGGTAAGCTTTTTTTTTTCTTTTTAAGTTGTATTCAGAGCTTTTTGTTAGGTACATGTTTACTTTCATTTCACAGTGATCATTATATACAAAAACACCAAACTTTGTAAATTGTTTTTTCTTCTGCAATTTTTGGGCAAGGTCAGTTCTTGCCGAAAGTCCTGAAGGATGGGGTACCCGGAAGTACAATTTGTTGCCCTAAATTTTTGGCGTTCTGCATCGAAGTAACAAAATATTGCAGATTTTTACACAGAAATAGGTCAATTAAGGTACTTAATTATGTATTTAGGGGCTTTCGTTTAAGGCGACAATTGGTGTTCTGGAAAAAAAATCCCAAAAATCTTTACTTTCCTTCTGTTCCCAGTTGTATTGGAATTTTATAAGGGATGTAACAGCAGCATTGCTCACAGAGCTTTGCTCTTCCCTAAAAATATGACTTTCTCTATTCCTTTAGCACTGCTGCTTTCTTTCAGAAAAAATGTTCGCCTCTCCGGCCATGGTTCCCTCCCCTCCCCTTTTCACTATTGATTTTTAAAGATTGTTACGGCCCTGAGTTTCATTCAGACCCGTAGCCAGCCTGGAAGGCCAAAGAGAGCTTTAAATGGCCCTTTTTAAAAGAAGGAAAATGACAATAGTCCAAAAAAAAAAAAAATTAAATGTTAAAACATCCGAGTAGAATGCAAAAGAATCAGTATTGCATTAAAAAAAATCAGTTGAGGCATTTTAATTCGAGCTAATGTTAAATATTGTTTTTAAATTTAAAAAAAAAAAAAAAAAAAACGCACCGATGTAAAAATTAGTTTGAAAATATAAATCACAGTGATTTAGCAGCTGATAAAAAACCCGTAAAATTTTAGTTTTTAGTCGAATTTATTTTTTAAATATTTAATTTTTCTAGCATTTAGCGGTTGTGATTTAATCAGAAGGAAAAAAATATATATATTACCTGCATTGCTTAAAATTTGAGCCCAGCCGTAGCATATTAAAGTGGAATGCTAGTCGAAATTTAAACTTGATATTTACGTAATAATTATCCGAATTCCTGAAAAAAGAAATAGATTGAATTAGAAAAGAATAATAATTATGCAAAATTTTTCGATCCAGGCTTTTTTTTTTGTTATTAATTTTTTAGTGAGTACGAATTATTATGTTAGCGAAAAAAAAATTAGCCGATAAATTGTTATTTGTTATTATTATGAAAGATGAAATCTTAGCCGATGTAAGATGCCCTTACGCTTCTGTATAACCAGTGTATTTTTTTTTTTAAAGAACATGTAAAAAAGCAACCATTTATTTTTTTATTTTATATCTGTGATCATAATTTTTTTCCCCTCCGAGGTTACGTTTAAATAAAATTATATAATTCAATTTTTTTTGGAAATATTATTTAGAAAGAAAAAAAAAATTCTTTATTAAGTAAAAACGGGATTATTTTTAGTTTAGGTAAGCTTTTTTTTTTCTTTTTAAGTTGTATTCAGAGCTTTTTGTTAGGTACATGTTTACTTTCATTTCACAGTGATCATTATATACAAAAACACCAAACTTTGTAAATTGTTTTTTCTTCTGCAATTTTTGGACAAGATCAGTTCTTGCCGAAAGTCCTGAAGGATGGGGTACCCGGAAGTACAATTTGTTGCCCTAAATTTTTGGCGTTCTGCATCGAAGTAACAAAATATTGCAGATTTTTACACAGAAATAGGTCAATTAAGGTACTTAATTATGTATTTAGGGGCTTTCGTTTAAGGCGACAATTGGTGTTCTGGAAAAAAAATCCCAAAAATCTTTACTTTCCTTCTGTTCCCAGTTGTATTGGAATTTTATAAGGGATGTAACAGCAGCATTGCTCACAGAGCTTTGCTCTTCCCTAAAAATATGACTTTCTCTATTCCTTTAGCACTGCTGCTTTCTTTCAGAAAAAATGTTCGCCTCTCCGGCCATGGTTCCCTCCCCTCCCCTTTTCACTATTGATTTTTAAAGATTGTTACGGCCCTGAGTTTCATTCAGACCCGTAGCCAGCCTGGAAGGCCAAAGAGAGCTTTAAATGGCCCTTTTTAAAAGAAGGAAAATGACAATAGTCCAAAAAAAAAAAAATTTCAGGGCTGTTTGGGAGATAAGCCACCTTTTGCACCTGACTGGCTACGTCCCTGGTTTCATTAATTTTAAATGTAAAGAGGTCAAAATATTAATTTAGCGTTTATTAGAAGATATACATTATCAGGCGACATTTAAGTATTACTTAAACACTTTGGGGGAGAAGGGGTACCAGGGTGACTTATTTTTGAAGACGAAGGGGAAAGAGTTGTTAAATTTTTATACTTCAGCTCCAAATTTTATTTTCAGAAGAAATGGGGGGGGGGGAGGTGGAGGTATTCAGAGCTAAAATCTCAAGTGATGAACGGAACCGGGGTTTTTCAAATGTTCAATTTTGTTGGCAAAGAGGGGAGGAGGTCAAAATTTGCCAACATCATGCTTAAGTAATACTTGAATGACCCCTAGTATGAATAATATCAGTTGCACAAGTGCGAATGTAAATTTTACAGTAGTGCCATAAATTTTAATTAAGAAAATAAGAAGCTCCATTTTTTAATCATTTTTCCGCAGCAAAAAAAAAGTGTTATCTTCAGTTATGACCGATAGTACAAATTGTAAATTACAAATAAGCTTATTATATTATCTTCCGAAATAAGGCAAAAATCAGTTAAGTAAATAAATAAATAAATAAATAAATAAATAAATGAATAAATAATAAATTTAGTTTGAATTATTTTATTTAAAAAAATTAATTCGGGTATTCAATAAATTGGAGTTCCTTATGCTTGTAAATTAATAGTGAGCGACAAGAATTTGAAGCTTCGCCCCCCATCGTTTCTGAAAATTTCATCAAAATCGGTCGGGTAGGGCTACGTACGTGTTGGACATAACTTATTTCTTTTGGCGTTTTAATGTATAAAAAGGTGATATTTCCTGAAAGCTCAATTTTAGAAGAAGAACGTAAAGTAGATTTGAGCTTTCGTTTTAAAAGAAACACTATCAGTTTTCGTTTTTTCACATTAAACAGCCTGTGTAGTTCTCTTAATTCTGTAGGAAGAGCTTAAAAAAGAGCTTTTTTAAAAGCTTAAATTTAGCTTAATGAATAGCGTCTATCACGGAATTTCAGCTTTTCAAGGCCCTCCCCGTGACAAGAGCAGTGCAATTAGCAATGCTTGCACCTTTTTGTTTTTAAAGCTCAAATTTGTAGTTTTGGTTTTTTTGAAAACCCCCCAAAAAAAACTCAAAATCATAGGTTTCAAAATTTGAGCTTTTCAGGCACTGTAAAATTCACAGTACCGAAAATAGCATTGCCTTTTGTCTCCCCACTGATAATTAATTACATTATGCGCCAACGGAAGTACTCAGTGTTGATTTTTTCGTACGAAAGCATATTTTTCTTTTTTTAATTTTCGAAGTGTTAAAATTTAAAATAAAGGTCCTTTGTATAATTTTTTTGATTTTTTTGGCTTCCCACGACGTTAGAAATAAAAGATTTCAAATCGACCTCCCCATCAAAATTAATTTTCTTTTTTTTTTTTAAATCATCTAAGCTTTCCATGAACTTTCAGTTCTTGTTTTCAAAAGAATAAAGCACAAAATAATAGGAATTCGGCTGTCGGATAAAGTTTACATTTAAAAACAAATGGAATTTCATTCGGTACCCGAATTCCTATTATTTTGCGCGGTTTTGTTTTTAAATTTCTACTCTTCAGGGTTTTTTGAAAAAGTTGAAAGGTGCTAAGCACGAAAACTTAAAACTGAATTTCGAATCAAAAGGTTTTAAATCGCTTTTTTCGGAATTTAATACTCAAAAGAGGTCATAAATATACCGGAACGTTCCAGAATTTCTGTAGAGTGTCCCAGGAATGGTCCCCATTTGGTTTTGAAATGACGGATAGTCCCTAATTTAGTAACTTTTTGTTACTTTTTTGCTTAGAATCATATAACTTCTTTACTTAGCTTATGGGACATTTGGAACTTTTTGTTTCTGAATTGAAAAAAGTTCCTAAATGAGTTCGGTTTTAGGGACTTTTTTAATAACTTCTTACAAGCTGATTCGATTGAACTGAAACTTACGGAATGTTCTCTTAATTAGTATGTTCATAAATCTGTAAAATTGCAATATCCAAAGTAATTCAGGTATGAAAGTACAGTTCACAGTGCTCTCCTTAACAAAAATATTTTTCGACTAAAATGACCAAAAAAAAAAACTGCTAATGAGAATTTGTTAAGAAACATGTTAACTATTAAAATCCACTAAAACCAAAATCTTACCTGATTGTCCCCCCCACCCCCACACAACCCTTCCCCCCGGCACCTCAAACGTTTTCAAAGCTTTGTTACATATCATATGAACGTCCATTTTAAATGCTTTAAAATGAGACCTTGCCGTCGTTTGAATAGCCCAAAATTATGTGTCTAATTTTCGACCTCTCAAACGACAATATCTCCGTCCGGGTAAAAGATAGAAACCTCGGCGAGGCCTCAATTTAAAGCATTTCCAATGGGCATTTCCAATGATATGTAACAAACCTTGAAAAAAATTTGAGGGGTTGTGGGGGTAGGGGGGACAATCAGGTAAGATTTTGATTTTAGTGCATTTTGGTAGTTAACATGTTTCCTAACAAAGTCCCTTAGCAGTTCTTTTTGTCATTTTAGTCGAAAAAAATTTTTGTTAAGAGGACTGTGAGTTACAGAAAATTCGAATTGCCGTCCTGTAAAATCTTTGCATTGCATTTTGAATTTTTAGTTTCTAACTTCTGGATCCGTTTTCGTTTTCAACACGAAAAAATTCAAAAAAAAAATCTGCTTTCGAACGAAAAAAATTAGGCACAGTAATTTCCATTGGTGCTATTAATTGCGTAGAACAATTAATTAACAAATGAAGGTAGAACATCTCATTTGGATCATGAAGAGATAAAAATGCTTAACACTTTCAATCCTATCCATGGATTAATCCATAGATGGAGACAAAGCAAAGACTTGAAATAAATTCGATGCCATTAGACTAATTTTTTATTTACTTTTTTTTTTTTTTTTTTTTTTTTGGACAAGCTTAATTTTCCATCATAAATTTTTTCAAGCATAAAAACCCGCGACCCTTCATGTGAACTTTGTTAAAGTAACAAACCGTGTCGTCATATTCGACCGAGCGGAAGTCACGAAATCTTTTTTTTTTTTTTTTCTCGCAAAAATTTTCAGAATCCCGAAATAAGGATTAACGCCGGTTTTCCGGACTCTTTTTCAACCCTTTAATTAGCTAAAGCAAAAAGGAAGCCCGTCAAGTGGATCGTGCAATATAAGCCGGTTAATGAAATATGCTTTCTTTCTTATTATGTGACTCCTCCACTTGTTTCAGTTCCATTGCAATCGTCATGCCTAGTTCGTTTACACAATCGTTTTATTAATTTTTATGACCTTGCTCATTGCCGTCGACATGTGGCCACGGTTTCCCGTGTAGTAATAAGAGCATCGCTCATCGCGCGGTCAGTTAACGTCTGCACCGAACAACATCAAAAAACCGTAAGTTTTTAATTAATTTTTTTTTATTTTTTATTTCTATTTTCATGGTTAATAAATTAAGTAAATAAAGAGAGGAGAAATGGCCAAAAAAAAAAAAAAAAAAAAAAAAAACAGATGGCGAAAAAAGTTGGTCTCAAAGTTCACCTGTCAAGACGCTTTGACAAATTTAAGATTGTGACGTCAGCGGTGAGCTTTTATCCCAAATTTAATGAAAGCAACTGGTAGAAGTTGGATATGAAACTGTAGTTAGTAACTTTTTTTTTTTTTTTAAATTAATGAATAATTTGGTATAATTAATGTGGAACGGTTCGGTGAAGCTCGGAGTTAATGAATAAAATATACACTCGCATTGGGATATTTAAAGAAAAGAACAATAACGGGGGAGTAAAAATATTTTATAAAAAAAATATACTTTTTTGTTCCTTTAACATTTTGTTAAGGAAAAAGATGCTGAGCTGACCCCACCCCCCCCCCCCCCCCCCGCCATTATTTGATTTTTTTTTTTTTGAAAAGATTTGAATTACACCTAATTTTAAAAAAAAAATCTACACTATGAATGACTGTTTTCATTCGTTTTTTTTTTTTTTTTTTTTTTTTTTTTTTTTTTTCTAATCCTCATTTTTATCAAGATGGCAAATTCAAGGATTAATTTAAGTAAGTGCATCGCGAGTTGGTATACAAGTGTCCTAAGTACATTCAATCCCGGCACACCAGTGTCTTAACCCTATAGTGGCTCAGACTCTTCTATTATCGGTCGTCCACCAAGCGGCATAACGTAAGCACGTTAGGGGAAGGCGGGAGGTTCCTAATTTATTTCATTAGCGCAAAAGTATCGATTCTGAGGGAGTGTTTGGAACTGAAAACGTACGTAAAATGTAGAGAGTGGAAAGATATCGTATATGTATTTTTATGTACACTTTGGTACATATACTGATTTGGTATATTTTCGTTTTTTAATCTTTCTCCGATTTAAGTTAACTATTTTGGAGTTTGAAGTTATTTTACGTACTTTTTTGTTTTAGGGACCGTATATAAATTACGTTAGCATTATTTTGGCCGTTTTTGACCCCCTCCCCCCTGGTTAGCAAAGGTTAGCATTTCAAGATCCCCCCTAATATTACGTTAGATTTCGAAAGATTACAGAAATAAAATGTTTAATAAAATACAAAATTGTTTCAATTTATTAAAAATTAAAAAACAAAAATGACTTGTTCTACGTGTAAATATACGGTATACTTTCAAAAATGGTAGATATATATATACACATCGGACGTCTCTTGTAATACAGGGGAAGGGATAAAAAACCTCCAAAACCTTGTTTAAGTCATGTTAGAACGGTTGCCTATTACGGAAGCATGTTTAATGGAAGAGAAGGGTGGGGGGCAAAGGGTATACCAAAATCTTACGGGATCCTGCAAAGGCGAGAAAGGAAGTACAAAAATATGTGAAAAATTTACGGGGAAGCTTCAGACCTATTTAAAGGAAAACTGAGCCCCTCTTTGCCCCTGGCTTGCTATGGGCCTGGACTACTCAATCCTTGGGGGTCATCCATAAATTACTTAAGTATGTTTAGGGAGGGGGAAGGGGGTCAAAAATACCATTTTACATGCTTACGTAACTAATGGACGAATCCATGTTAGCACAATTCGGGTTATTTTTAGACCCCTAACCTGTAATACGCTTCCTCTTATGAAGGTTTCAAGATTGGCGAAAATTTTTCTTAGGTTCCCCTCCTTCCGGAAGCTGACACGGCACCTAGTCGGATGGTATTTAATTTATTAAGTGATTTAATTAATTAAATATTAACTGAATGGACTAGCCCGGTCTAAATCTAATAAAATTGTTCTACAAACGACAAACTGCGAACAAGGAAAAAAAAGAATTTAATAATAAAATTATTAAAAAATTAATTAAAAAAGAAATTGGAAAATACAAATTATAAACTATGAACTACAAACTGCAATATGATCTGAGAAAATCTTACTATTGCTTACAAGGGGGGAGGGAGGGTTTGGTAAAATCTTACGTAAGCGCAAAATAATCGGGAGAGGGGGGGTTGGGACTGAAATCTTACGTAATAAGGGGGCCATTCAAATGGGCATCGGACAGTTGCGCCCAGCGGTTAACTGCCCTGAAATTGACTTGACTTTAAACGGAACAGTTGCGCCCCGGATCTAATGCAATGAGGAAGAGGGTACATACAGTTGCCCCCCTCGCTGCTACCTGCCGAAGTCATGAGATTCACTTATGCCGTTTTGAAAATTAGCTCTTTGGTATTTAAAAGTGAAGGATTGATAATAATCCATTACAGTAACTTACAATCTAATATTTTTTAAGCTAATATTTTTTTCAGCTTTAGCTTTTTATGATCTTTATCACATCCGCCATATTGCATCTTCGAATAATTCGAGCTCATGTGTTCAAGAAAAATTGCAAGTAAATTAAAAAATTTTAATTTTAAAGATGCTCGTATTGCTTATTGTACAACTAGTATAAACACTCTGCTTCTTAAAATATTAAACCAATTCTAAAACTTATAAAATTTTGAATAAGTTTATACATAAATTTTCGCACCTCAATATCACGAAAATAGTAAATGGAGCTTAATATTAAAAAGCAATAAGTGCTTTAACAAGAAAATAAAAATATACTTAAAAATTCCTTTCACTAAAGTAACAATGGGGCGCAACTGTCCCCGGACCATTTTAATCGCGGGGGCGCAACTGTGCTATTTTCGAAATGGGAAATTGACCGTGGGGCGCAACTGGTATATACCCATTCAAATATTACGTCATTATTTTTTTCGACATTTTAGACCCCTTCCCTCCCCCTGATCATCATTCGTCATCGTTAGCAACACCCTCTTTAAGAAATACGTCATCATTCGCTAGACCCCTTCCTCCCCACCCATCAAGCAATTTTTTTCTTCTTAAATAAATTCACAAAATGTATTTATTATTAATACGAAATATGAAATATTAACATAAAATAGATCTGAAATTTGAAGGTGATTAAGTTACCAATTAAAACTTAATATGAAATTACTTAATAATTTCTTAGAAAATAGACAAGTCACATGTTTTGAGATTTTCGCTGGAAACTAATGTATAGTATGCTCTTAACTAAAAACTAGTATTTAAACGGGGAAATTTCTCATCAAATTTAAAAAAAAGGAAAAACAAAGTCCGAAAAAGTTTTTGTCACGTGATCACTCCTTAAACAATTTTCTATATCTCCTTAAACGTGACGTCAGATGACGTCACGTTTCTTCACGTTATGTTTTGGCGGGCATTCAAATTCAAATTTTTGTTTTTTATTTTTTCGGGGGTTAACAGTTTTTTTTTACCGAGTCAAAATTACACTTTTTGTCACTTCTCCCCTAGCACAATTAAACGATAGAGTCATCTCAAAACATGTGACTTCTCTATTATTTGGAAAAAAAAATCTAACTTTTAAAGTTTTTCACAGAATTATATCTAGTGTAAATGATGACATCAGCATTACACCAATACCCCCCCTCCCTCCCCCTCGTCATCTTCCGAACGACCCCCTCCCCCCCCCCTAAAATCGTAATATTTGAATGGCCCCTAAAGCGGGGAGGGGTTTTCAAAAATTTTACTATAGTTTGCATGGGGGAGGGGGGTCTGAAATTGCCCAAATTATACTTACGTAATATGTGGACGAGCGTCGCGACGCCCGTATTATCAATCATTGATAATTTAATTTATTAAATAATTTTAAGTTTTTACATAAGCAGGTTAGGGGATAACAGGAGAGGACGTCTTCAAAATGCTTACTTTTGCTGACAAGGGAGGGAGCGAGGCCGGTAAATTTCTTCGTAAGCGCTAATGGTAATCTATTTTGAGGAAGGATTTTCTGACAAAAGGGAGGAGGAGGTCGAAAATCATACACAATGGGCGCCTAAAGCTCTTGGCAAACTTAATTTGCACAGATTTAAAATTTTTCGCAGTTTAAAAAAAAGAAATGGTGGTTTCAGAAATAAAATGGGATTAAAAGCCTGAGTCTTTGATTTATGTGACACAATCGCATCTATAAGATAGTATTTTGAATTGTGAAATCCATAACAAATAGCCTACACGTTTACAGGAAAAAAAAATCATAATTACCGGTGCAAAATAATAATGCAGGAAATAACAAAAAATTAAAAAAAAAAAAAAATTCACTTAAAACATAATCGATTAAATCTATGCACGCACAGCCGCGTCATAATTAGATTTAGTTTATTAACTTTTTGTTCCTCTTATTATTTGATAAATTTTAAAAAACTTGGCTTTAGTTTTCGAAAGCATCGCTTAAAGGGAAATCGCGTGTTTATATTTTTTTTTTAGTGCGTAATATTTGTTTGTTTTAGTTTTTTTTTTCTTTGCGTTTGAATCATCCTCACTTTCTTTCATTTTCTCCGTTTTATTTTCAGAAATGGGGACCTGATTCGAAAAATGAATTTCCGCGGGGCGAATCTCCATCGTCGACGGAAAAATGGCCGCTTTTTATTTGAAAAAAACTCCGATAAGAAAAATCCTCGTCGTCGTTATTCTCTTCATAATTCTATCGACGATCGTTATTTTTAGAAAAATGGAATCGGCCAAGAAAGAAGAGGGAAACTACAGCGGACTCGAAAACCCAGGAGCCGTCTTCGGCGAAAAATACAAATCCAAGTACAAGGGGAAAGTCGAAAGGTTGGACTCGAACAGGTATCCGCCGGATTTTTCCGAAAACCGAAAACCCGCCGGGATGAACGTTTTGAAGATTTTCCATTTGGATTTGAAAGGGGCCCCGCCGAAAATGGATTATTTATTGAGCGTCATACCGGTCATCAACAAAGCCGGAGCCAACGGTATTTTAATCGAATACGAAGACATGTTTCCGTTTTCCGGGAGATTGAAAAACGTTTCCGCCGCAAACGGGTACACCAAAGAGGAAGTTAAAAAGTTTGTGCAAGTTTTAGAAAGTTTAAAAATGGAGGTCATACCTCTCGTTCAAACGTTCGGACATTTGGAATTCGTTTTGAAATTAAAAGAGTTCCAGCACCTCAGGGAATTAAATCCATTTCCGCAGGAATTATGCCCGTCGAAAACGGAATCCCTGGATTTAATAAAGGTAAAATAATAAAAAAATAACGAAAAAATGTTGTTTAGATCGGAACATGATAAATACAAACGATTTAATAATTGGAGCGTTAAAATGTGACGCTATTTCATTTAACTGGCCAAAAATTTATAAATATGAACAGGTCTGGGTTGGGTTTTTCTTTGATAATATCAAAATGACAGGGTTGCAAAGACGACAAAGGAATTTATCGGAATCAGCATCTCGGCATCGCCAATGTTTTGAACAGCCATTGGCGCCGGAATTCGAATCCCATGTTTTTAACCGAATACAATAACATCGGAATTGGCATTGAAATCGATCCAAAATTTTTGCTGGTGTCGGAATCGGAATCGGCATCGGCATTCCGAAAAGGAATTGATTCTCCGGCATCATGATATCGGCAATTGAAATCTGAACTCAGGGACGCACTCCGATACCGATGCCTGCCGTGGTTGGTAAATTTTCTTAAAATTAGGAAGCCGATTCCAATTCAGATTCCAATTTTTAAATTTTTTTTTGTATTTTCTCTGTCAGAGCTACGACTCCGATTTCGATTCTCATTCCGAAGATTCTTCAATAATCAATATTTTGCGGCGCGAATCTAATTCCTATTTCAATTCTCAATAGGGAAAAATTTTGAGACATCCGATTTTATTTCTGATTTTCTAAGGAAATTATTCGGATACGTAAAAAGCCGTTATCAATGATTTTCAATTAATTTTAAATCGAAATAAATTTTGGCAATGACTGATCGGTTTTCAGAGTCTGATTTCGAATCTGACTTGGCTTCCGACTGCTTAAAAATTTTTTTAAGATTCCAATTTCGATTTTAATTGCTTTTGAAGTCGTCGATTTCGATTACATATCCGATTTGCCAGGAATGCAAAGTCGATGTGATTTTGGTCCAGGGGTCCGAATCCGATCTCGATTTCATATTATTTATTTAACTCCCGATTCCGATTACGATTCCGATTCCGGCACCGACAGCCGATGCCGATGCCGATGCCGACACCACCAAGCCTCGATCATATCCGATGCCATCTCTAATTCCGATGTTATTGAAAAATAAAATCATAAAGCTATTCTAGACGATTTTTAAAATCATGGGTCCGATTCCGAAACCGGTGCCGGTGCCGATGCCAGCACTAACAATTTCGCAGTGCCGATGCCGATTTCGGATAATAAAAAAAAAATCCGATGCCGAACATCGGCATCGGCTTTTGATGAAAACAAAACTTCAGAGTAATTAAAAAAAAAAAAAAAAAAAAAAATCTTCAGAGTAATTTAAAAAAAAAAAAATCTTCAGAGTAATTTAAAAAAAAAAAAAAATCCGATGCCGAATAGTTTTTTCTTTCATCGGATGCCGAACATCGGCATCGGCTTTTGATGAAAAAAAAACTTCAGAGTAATTTTAAAACTTCAAAGGAGGATTAAAAAATTTTAAAAAGCTTTCGAGATTTTTAAAACCTTTTTGTCCTCCACTAAAGCTTCAAAATTACTCCGGAGTTTTGAAACCCAAACTGAAGAACAGGTGCTTCGGAAAAAACTCCAGTTTTTCAAAATTTTGGGATTCTCTAATAAAGTCCTCAGTTTTTCCTCAAAATTCGTCCTCAGTTTTTTTCATCAAAACTGAAACACTTCGTTTTAGAAAAAAGACTCCGCCGTTTAAAATTTTGCACTCCCTGAAATAAAGAAATTTTTAATTCAGAAAATACATCAATTTATATTATCGGCAACCCGAAGCGGCATCCGCATCGGCATAAAAATTGGCATCAGAATCGGAACCACAAATAATTTTGCAACTTTTTCTTCTTATTTTTTGCTTGAAATCAATTTTTTTTAAAAATGGAATCGGCTCGGCACCATCAGGGGTATATCGATTTATTAAATTAATCGGCACCGGCTTCGGCATTATTACCAACCCCAGGCAATAATTAAAAAATTATCTGGAATCGGAATCGCCTATTCAATGTTGAAAAGAATTCCTTCGATTGCCAACATCATCAGGCATTAGGATCGGCATCAGCACTGATCACATCAACTTTGCATCCCTGCTAAAATTGAACATAATTCCAGCGATTTTCGCCCCGAATTTTGGGCATTTCAAAATTAATTTCTATATATATATATGTATATTTTTTTTTTTTAATAGGAAATGATAAGACAAATTATGGAGATGCATCCGAACTCGAAATATCTTCATATTGGCTGTGACGAAGTTTATCATTTAGGAGCCTGCCCGATTTGCTCTCGAAATAATCCAAAGTAAGCAATTCTATTTTTATATAAAAAAAAAAGCCCGGAGACTTTAAACTTGCGTATGTTTGCTTTTAAGTTCGTTTATTTATTCATTTTTTAATTGATTTTGTTTCAACCGCAAATTCAAAAATGGAATTTAAAAAAATAAATAACCTAATGCACCTGTTTTTGCTGAAAACAGGGGGGAGGGGGGGAAAGAAAAAAGCTTGTAATTGGTGACATAAAAGATTAATAAATAAATAAAATTAATTAGGCATCTCCAAATTGTATTAAATATTTTTTTTAAAATTTAGGACTATATTCGTCAAACACGTGAAAAAAGTCGGAAATTACGTCCGAAACGCCTATCCAGGGGTGACACCTTTAATTTGGGATGACATGCTTCGACACTGGCCTCTAATTGATTTAGAAGAATCTCAATTAGGATCTGTAGTGGAGCCCGTGGTAAGATTATTTTAGTAATAAAAAAAAAAAAAAAAAAAAGCTGGTTTTGATTTCATTTTCTCAAGTGGTTCAAAAACTCTTCGGGACGTTCAATCAAATCTCATATTTTTGGAAAAACTCCAAACATGATTTTTAAAAAAATTCACCAAAGAGCTAATATATTGGATTTTCTTAAATTACACTGAAGAATGATAACTAAATTTTGGATGACGATGATGATGTAGATAACTGATAGCTATGAGAATTAAGTGTTCTGTACTATCCAAGAAATATGGTATGTCTCCATTGGTGATTTAATTACATGATGTAATTAATTACAGGATGTAATTAAATGATTTTCGAACACTGAGAAAAAAATGGACGACTGTAATAAGGTTAAAATTACTGTATAAGATTATAGTAAATCTAACCTGAAAAAAGTAAATTTTACTTTTACTAAAGTGAAATGTACTTTAAATTATAGTTCAAGTCCGCCATCTTTAATGGAATAGTTCTAAAGTAATTTTTGCTTTAAAAATATTGTTAAATCTACCATAAAAAGTGCATATTGAATTTAATGTATGATTTACTTTAATTTACAGCAGAATCTACTTTAACCTTATAGTTAAATCTGCTATTTCGAAAGGTATTCATTTTAAAATAATCGTTACTTTAAAATTAAAGCTGAATTTACTATAACGGATTGCAAGTCAGCGTTATAGTGTCTTTTACATTATTTATTGTAAAATTTACCGTAGGAAGTGTTGTGAGCAATTTATTTTACCCGATATAAAAGGTGGCCGTCAAACCGATAGGTATTATCTAATTTGTCAAGGCGTAATATCTTAATATACTGTATTGCGGACGAAAAATTGAAAAACATGTCATATTTGCTGATTTCAGGCCTAACTTTTTTTTTTTTTTTTTTTGTTTTTTTTTTTTAAATTAACATTAAGAAGGAACATTTTCAAAAAAGAAAGTTAGTTTAGTCTCCACTAATAAATAAAAATAATAAAAAATTAAAAAGGCCTAATTAATTTTTTTTAAATAAAACAAATGTATGTTGGTTGGTTATTTTCTCATTTTTGCGCTTCTTTAATAATTAATTTTTAATGCTTGGTATTTTTAGAAAAATCAAATTTCTTCGAAAGTCCGTGTATGAAAATTATTAACCTTATTTAAGTCCTTTACTGTTTTAGTTCAAAACTAGATAGGTACTTCAAGCTTCATATATCAATTTTTGGACCATTTCCGACAGAACAAGACATGGTGTAGTGAACAGAGGCATAGGCTCAGAACCCTTAGGTCCCTGGTTCGGGTTTCGATCTAGCTGATTTTTTTTCTTTTTTTTTCCGATTAAAAATTGTTTTTTCCGGCCTAAATGGTAACTACGAATGCATCTGAATCCTTTCTCATTATTTTCTTAACAAAAATCATTAAAATATGCTTTTTATAAAAGAAATAAGATGGCTGTTTGCAGAACTTATTACTGTTAATTAAAGTAAAGTTTACTATAAGCATAAAGTAAAAGTTACTATAAGGCAGAAGAAACACCTCCCAGATAATTTTTAACTTTAATTTACAGTAAAAGATAACCGTATTACAGTCGCTCATATTCTAACCGTAAATTACAGTTATCGATAACTGTATTACAGTAAATCTAACTTTAACGTTTTTCTGAGTGAAGGTACTAAATCGTTGTTTTCGATTTTGTTGGTTAGATCTATATTATGAAAAAGGATATCGAGCTCCAAAGATTTGAAAAAAAAAATTAACACCTTTGTAAACCATTTAATTGCATCCTGTAATTAATTACATCATGTAATTAAATCACCAATGGAGACATACCTATATTATTTCAATTTTTCCTATTCAAAAATCAATTTTCTGGATTTTCCCAAAAATGTCGTTTTTTTTTTTTTTTTTTTTTTTTTTTCTTTAAATTGGTGATGTTAAAGGGTCAGGAGGAAAAAATTTTTACGGAATTTTCTGAAGTGAAATATCTTTAAAAAAATATGGTTAAAAAATTTCTCTGAAGATTAAAAAAAGGTATTTTCCAAAGATTTTCCAGGTAAAAATGTAAGAGATCCAGTTGGAAAATTTTCCTGGTCCATTTGCCAGGAAAAACGTTGTTAGAAAGTTTTCCGAACAAATATATCTTAGAAATTTGGTTGGATATTTTCCTGACGAATTTTCTATAAAAAATCAGAGAGTCAGGAAATTTTTCCTTAAAAAATTTTCCAAGTAAAATATGCAATAGAGTGGGCCGGAAAATGCGAATTTTCGAATTTGAAAATATTAGAATAGCTGCCTTTTATTGTCACAAAAAAAAAACGTTTGTTTTTTGCAAATGCTATGGCATTTGCTCCAACGAGCAGATGCTCCAAAAAAGTTTTGGATCATATGCATGGGTATGAAATTGCACTTGCTCCAAATTGCATATGCTCCAAAAATTTTTGGAGCATATGCAAGAACTATGTGTTTTTTATATTGCATTTGCTCCAAAAGTTTTGGAGCAAGTGCTAAATTTAAAAAGGTTGATTTGCATGTGCTCCAAAGAAAAAAAACCTATTGCTTCTACGCAATTTCCACATAGGTTATTTTTAGAACTGAAAACCAGTTCAAATTTTAATAACAGGGTGTCTACCGACCTTGAAAACCTTTAAAACCTTGAATTAGCCTTGAATTTGAAACTGAACCTTAAAAACCTCGAAAACCTTGAAAAATCTTGAATTTCAATCATAATCTTTAGTAAACATCCTTAAATTTAGAACTTATACAGTTTTTCTGGAAGCCAATTTTCTCAACTATTAATGTTTTTTTTTTGGTCGCCTTTTTTTATTAGACTTATTTTGGAATTTTTTTAAATTTAAAAAACGTTCTATTTCGCCTTATCTAAAAAAAACTGTTAGTTTTTACCTTAGTCCTACTTTTCTAAAGTAGAGCGTGTCCTTTAAAAAATAAAAGAAACCTTTTTTTTTTCTAAAAATGAGTCTCGAAAGCCTTAAAAAAACTTTGAATTTCAAAAATGTAGAGACCCAGTATTCAGTAGACACCCAGAATAATTTCGAACTTGAATACTTCGAATAATTTCGAAACTGAATATTACTGATTTTAAATTCGATGATATTACTGATTTTATTTAGAAAATATTTCTTTCTCCAACAAATAACTGAATAAGTCTATTGGAAACAACGGGTAAAAGCAATTTTTTTTTTTTTTTTTTTTTTTTTTTTTTGGAGCAAATGTAAGTCAACCTTTTTAACCTTAGCACTTGTTCCAAAACTTTTGGAGCAAATGCAATATAAAAAACACATAGTTCTTGCATATGCTCCAAAAATTTTTGGAGCACATGCAATTTGGAGCAAGTGCAATTTCATACCCTTGCATATGATCCAAAACTTTTTTGGAGCATCTGCTTGTTGGATCAGATGCAAAGGTCCCAAAGTTTTGGAGGCCGTTTTACAGGGGGGGTCAACGTAATCTTCTTTGACCCCCGACCTTTTCATAAATATATAAAAAACTTTTTTAGTTACGAGAAAAATGTACTTCCAGCTCAAAATCGCGTTGCAGATCCCAAAACTCCAGTTTCCAACTTTATTTCTTCCATTTTTGTATTTTCAGATCTGGGTTTACATCGAAGATATTTTTCGCCTGGTCCCTCACTACGTTTGGCACAGCTACACCCGAACGTTTTCCAAATTATGGGCAGCCTCCGCATTCAAAGGCGCCTTCGGGGAAACCGAAATCGTTCCCGACATCAGCCGACACTTCGAAAACAATTTAGCCTGGATAAAATTCATGAAAAGTCATCACGACGGAATCGACGTCACTCCGGATTCCTTCGGCGGCATTTTTTTAACCGGCTGGTCTCGCTACGACCATTTCGCCGTTCTATCCGAATTATTACCGATAGGCATTCCTTCGTTAATTTTAAATTTAATTTTAGTCAATTATAATTTTAACGAAACCGTTCGGGATTCGACGAACACGGATCCGTTCGTTTTCCGTACTTGGTTTCAAATTTTACACTGCCCGACTGACTTCCCTGCCGCGGACATGAGGGCCGTCAGCAATCAATTCCACAGAATGTTGGGAAGCTGCTCCTTCCCGGGGAGCAATTTATATTCCGCTATATCCGAGTATTACGTTTTAAAATCTAGATTAAATAATTTAGTTAGTCAAATCGAAACGAACGGCTGGGTGTCTAAGTACAACATTAAGAACAATTACACGAGTCCTTGGAGAGTGATGCAATTGTTTACGGTGGAAGGTTTCGCGGGGGAAAAATTAGAAAAAGACATATTACAATTTAAAAATTTCATATCTACCATTATGACTCAATATTACGATAATTACACGATTTCGGAGTGGATCGAACAAAAGATAACCCCGATGAAAGAGAAAATTAATGAAATTCAAAAAGATTTTCAAGGATTATTGCAGAGGAAAGACTGGCCAAGGAGACCTCTACCTATAGCCACTTAAAGTGTTCCTGTTTTTGTTTATGTAATTCTAAGGGCACTTTGTACCTAAAATAAATTTAAAAAATGATAAGGGTGGAAGAAAGTACTTGAAAGAGAATCCGAAAGCAAAAATTAGAAAATATAAATTCATTTCAAACGTTTTGTTATGTTATTAACGTGTTGCAACGTGCATTTTCCTTACTCATGAGGCAGAAGTAGTTTTTAAATGAATACGAGATCAACTATCTCCATAACCGAACCATTATCGAGAGAAGGGCGCCGGGAGGAGTGCAGGCGGCCTCAAAATAACCACTTAAAACATAAAAAATAAGGAAAACAGACCAAAACAAATTTCAGTGAAATTAATGGATTACTGCCTAATGGGTTTGAAAATGACTTTCCTTCTGCCCTTTTGTTTTCACCAAAAATTCTTAAATAATTTTTTCGTATATACAAAAAGAGCGGTCTCCCCCCCCCCCCCCCCCCCCAGGCGATAACAATCAGTTTTTATTTCTAGCATGAAAACATACCTGATTAGATCTCATCTTTACAATGCGACTAGAAATAAGCGGTCGACGATGAACATATCTGTTTTGGCACTTCGCTGCAGTCGAAAAATCCAAATTTCCGCCATGGGACTCTTCACGCTGAGCTCCAAAGGATTTTCGAAAAGTTCCCTCACCTGAAAAAACATTAAGAAAAAAAAAATGGTAAAAAATGAACGATGAAAAATGAAAAATGAGTGAAAGATGACCGAAAATATCATGACGAAAATGCTCATAATGTTCTTTGCTTATCTTTGCTGTTAAGAAAAATTCCGGTAAGAGCATAGAACTTAAGTTTTTTTTTTTTTTTTTTACAAACTTTGTATAAAAAAAATTTTGATGATTTTATAGAAAAAAAAATGAAACAGGCTCTACGTCGGTAAAGCCTAAAGAACTTGAAGTGAAACTTCTTATGGCGTTGCGTTTTACTATTTTTTCAACCAATTTTACCTTGAAATAATTCATTTCAATTTTTTTTTCATTGTTTTTCGCTAAAATTTATTTCGGGGATTTGTTTTTCGAAGATCTGACCTTGCCCCAACACCTCGACAATTGCCGCTCGAGCGAATTGAGAGGTGCGTAGAGCTAGAGTGTATGGTGCCTAGGCAGGAAACACTCTAGAGTGTGTGGTGCCTATGCAGGAAACACTCTAGAGTGTGCGGTGCCTAGGCAGGATAAACTCTAGTAGAATGTGTGGTGCCTAGCCAGGATACACTCTAGTAGAGTGTGTGGTGCCTAGGCAGGATACACTCTAGAGTGTGCGGTGCCTAGGCAGGATCCACTCTAGAGTGTGCGGTGCCTAGGCAGAATACACTCTAGAGTATGTGGTGCCTAGGCAGGAAACACTCTAGAGTGTGTGGTGCCTAGGCAGCAAAACACTCTAGAGTGTGCGGTGCCTAGGCAGGATACACTCTAGTAGAGTGTGTGGTGCCTAGGAAGGATAAACTCTAGTAGAATGTGTGGTGCCTAGCCAGGATACACTCTAGTAGAGTGTGTGGTGCCTAGGCAGGATACACTCTAGAGTGTGCGGTGCCTAGGCAGGATAAACTCTAGTAGAATGTGTGGTGCCTAGCCAGGATACACTCTAGTAGAGTGTGTGGTGCCTAGGCAGGATCCACTCTAGTAGAGTGTGTGGTGCCTAGGCAGGATACACTCTAGAGTGTGTGGTGCCTAGGCAGGATCCACTCTAGTAGAGTGTGTGGTGCCTAGGCAGGATACACTCTAGAGTGTGTGGTGCCTAGGCCGGATACACTCTAGAGTGTGTAGTGCCTAGGCAGGATACACTCTAGTAGAGTGTGTGGTGCCTAGGCAGGATAAACTCTAGTAGAGTGTGTGGTGCCTAGGAAGGATAAACTCTAGTAGAATGTGTGGTGCCTAGCCAGGATAAACTCTAGTAGAGTGTGTGGTGCCTAGGCAGGATACACTCTAGAGTGTGCGGTGCCTAGGCAGGATCCACTCTAGAGTGTGCGGTGCCTAGGCAGAATACACTCTAGAGTATGTGGTGCCTAGGCAGGAAACACTCTAGAGTGTGTGGTGCCTAGGCAGGAAACACTCTAGTAGAGTGTGTGGTGCCTAGGAAGGATAAACTCTAGTAGAATGTGTGGTGCCTAGCCAGGATACACTCTAGTAGAGTGTGTGGTGCCTAGGCAGGATACACTCTAGAGTGTGCGGTGCCTAGGCAGGATAAACTCTAGTAGAGTGTGTGGTGCCTAGGCAGGAAACACTCTAGAGTGTGTGGTGCCTAGGCAGGAAACACTCTAGTAGAGTGTGTGGTGCCTAGGAAGGATAAACTCTAGTAGAATGTGTGGTGCCTAGCCAGGATACACTCTAGTAGAGTGTATGGTGCCTAGGCAGGAAACACTCTAGAGTGTGTGGTGCCTATGCAGGAAACACTCTAGAGTGTGCGGTGCCTAGGCAGGATAAACTCTAGTAGAATGTGAGGTGCCTAGCCAGGATAAACTCTAGTAGAGTGTGTGGTGCCTAGGCAGGATACACTCTAGAGTGTGCGGTGCCTAGGCAGGATCCACTCTAGAGTGTGCGGTGCCTAGGCAGGATCCACTCTAGAGTGTGCGGTGCCTAGGCAGAATACACTCTAGAGTATGTGGTGCCTAGGCAGGAAACACTCTAGAGTGTGCGGTGCCTAGGCAGGATACACTCTAGTAGAGTGTGTGGTGCCTAGCCAGGATACACTCTAGTAGAGTGTGTGGTGCCTAGGCAGGATACACTCTAGTAGAGTGTGTGGTGCCTAGGAAGGATAAACTCTAGTAGAATGTGTGGTGCCTAGCCAGGATACACTATAGTAGAGTGTGTGGTGCCTAGGCAGGATACACTCTAGAGTGTGCGGTGCCTAGGCAGGATACACTCTAGTGTGCGGTGCCTAGGCAGGATACACTCTAGAGTGTGCGGTGCCTAGGCAGGATACACTCTAGAGTGTGCGGTGCCTAGGCAGGATACACTCTAGAGTGTGCGGTGCCTAGGCAGGATACACTCTAGTAGAGTGTGCGGTGCCTAGGCAGGATCCACTCTAGTAGAGTGTGCGGTGCCTAGGCAGGATCCACTCTAGTAGAGTGTGCGGTGCCTAGGCAGGATCCACTCTAGTAGAGTGTGTGGTGCCTAGGCAGGATCCACTCTAGTAGAGTGTGTGGTGCCTAGGCAGGATACACTCTAGAGTGTGTGGTGCCTAGGCAGGATCCACTCTAGTAGAGTGTGTGGTGCCTAGGCAGGATACACTCTAGAGTGTGTGGTGCCTAGGCAGGATACATTCTAGTAGAGTGTGTGGTGTAGGCAGGATCCACTCTAGTAGAGTGTGTGGTGCCTAGGCAGGATCCACTCTAGTAGAGTGTGTGGTGCCTAGGCAGGATACACTCTAGTAGAGTGTGTGGTGCCTAGGCAGGATACACTCTAGAGTGTGTGGTGCCTAGGCAGGATCCACTCTAGTAGAGTGTGTGGTGCCTAGGCAGGATACACTCTAGTAGAGTGTGTGGTGCCTAGGCAGGATACACTCTAGAGTGTGCGGTGCCTAGGCAGGATAAACTCTAGTAGAATGTGTGGTGCCTAGCCAGGATACACTCTAGTAGAGTGTGTGGTGCCTAGGCAGGAAACACTCTAGAGTGTGTGGTGCCTTGGCAGGAAACACTCTAGAGTGTGCGGTGCCTAGGCAGGATACACTCTAGTAGAGTGTGTGGTGCCTAGGAAGGATAAACTCTAGTAGAATGTGTGGTGCCTAGCCAGGATACACTCTAGTAGAGTGTATGGTGCCTAGGCAGGAAACACTCTAGAGTGTGTGGTGCCTATGCAGGAAACACTCTAGAGTGTGCGGTGCCTAGGCAGGATAAACTCTAGTAGAATGTGTGGTGCCTAGCCAGGATAAACTCTAGTAGAGTGTGTGGTGCCTAGGCAGGATACACTCTAGAGTGTGCGGTGCCTAGGCAGGATCCACTCTAGAGTGTGTGGTGCCTAGGCAGGAAACACTCTAGAGTGTGCGGTGCCTAGGCAGGAAACACTCTAGAGTGTGCGGTGCCTAGGCAGGATAAACTCTAGTAGAATGTGTGGTGCCTAGCCAGGATAAACTCTAGTAGAGTGTGTGGTGCCTAGGCAGGATACACTCTAGAGTGTGCGGTGCCTAGGCAGGATCCACTCTAGAGTGTGCGGTGCCTAGGCAGGATCCACTCTAGAGTGTGCAGTGCCTAGGCAGAATACACTCTAGAGTATGTGGTGCCTAGGCAGGAAACACTCTAGAGTGTGCGGTGCCTAGGCAGGATACACTCTAGTAGAGTGTGTGGTGCCTAGCCAGGATACACTCTAGTAGAGTGTGTGGTGCCTAGGCAGGATACACTCTAGAGTGTGCGGTGCCTAGGCAGGATAAACTCTAGTAGAATCTGTGGAGCCTAGCCAGGATACACTCTAGTAGAGTGTGTGGTGCCTAGGCAGGAAACACTCTAGAGTGTGTGGTGCCTAGGCAGGAAACACTCTAGAGTGTGCGGTGCCTAGGCAGGATACACTCTAGTAGAGTGTGTGGTGCCTAGGAAGGATAAACTCTAGTAGAATGTGTGGTGCCTAGCCAGGATACACTATAGTAGAGTGTGTGGTGCCTAGGCAGGATACACTCTAGAGTGTGCGGTGCCTAGGCAGGATCCACTCTAGAGTGTGCGGTGCCTAGGCAGGATACACTCTAGAGTGTGCGGTGCCTAGGCAGGATACACTCTAGAGTGTGCGGTGCCTAGGCAGGATACACTCTAGAGTGTGCGGTGCCTAGGCAGGATACACTCTAGTAGAGTGTGCGGTGCCTAGGCAGGATCCACTCTAGTAGAGTGTGCGGTACCTAGGCAGGATCCACTCTAGTAGAGTGTGTGGTGCCTAGGCAGGATACACTCTAGTAGAGTGTGTGGTGCCTAGGCAGGATCCACTCTAGTAGAGTGTGTGGTGCCTAGGCAGGATACACTCTAGAGTGTGTGGTGCCTAGGCAGGATCCACTCTAGTAGAGTGTGTGGTGCCTAGGCAGGATACATTCTAGTAGAGTGTGTGGTGTAGGCAGGATCCACTCTAGTAGAGTGTGTGGTGCCTAGGCAGGATCCACTCTAGTAGAGTGTGTGGTGCCTAGGCAGGATACACTCTAGTAGAGTGTGTGGTGCCTAGGCAGGATATACTCTAGAGTGTGTGGTGCCTAGGCAGGATCCACTCTAGTAGAGTGTGTGGTGCCTAGGCAGGATACACTCTAGTAGAGTGTGTGGTGCCTAGGCAGGATACACTCTAGAGTGTGCGGTGCCTAGGCAGGATAAACTCTAGTAGAATGTGTGGTGCCTAGCCAGGATACACTCTAGTAGAGTGAGTGGTGCCTAGGCAGGAAACACTCTAGAGTGTGTGGTGCCTAGGCAGGAAACACTCTAGAGTGTGCGGTGCCTAGCAGGATACACTCTAGTAGAGTGTGTGGTGCCTAGGAAGGATAACTCTAGTAGAATGTGTGGTGCCTAGCCAGGATACACTCTAGTAGAGTGTATGGTGCCTAGGCAGGAAACACTCTAGAGTGTGTGGTGCCTAGGCAGGAACACTCTAGAGTGTGCGGTGCCTAGGCAGGATAAACTCTAGTAGATGTGTGGTGCCTAGCCAGGATAAACTCTAGTAGAGTGTGTGTGCCTAGGCAGGATACACTCTAGAGTGTGCGGTGCCTAGGCAGGATCCACTCTAGAGTGTGTGGTGCCTAGGCAGGAAACACTCTAGAGTGTGCGGTGCCTAGGCAGGATACACTCTAGTAGAGTGTGTGGTGCCTAGGAAGGATAAACTCTAGTAGAGTGTGTGGTGCCTAGGCAGGATACATTCTAGTAGAGTGTGTGGTGTAGGCAGGATCCACTCTAGTAGAATGTGTGGTGCCTAGGCAGATCCACTCTAGAGTGTGTGGTGCCTAGGCAGGATACATTCTAGTAGAGTGTGTGGTGTAGGCAGGATCCACTCTAGTAGAGTGTGTGGTGCCTAGGCAGGATCCACTCTAGTAGAGTGTGTGGTGCCTAGGCAGGATACACTCTAGTAGAGTGTGTGGTGCCTAGGCAGGATATACTCTAGAGTGTGTGGTGCCTAGGCAGGATCCACTCTAGTAGAGTGTGTGGTGCCTAGGCAGGATACACTCTAGTAGAGTGTGTGGTGCCTAGGCAGGATACACTCTAGAGTGTGCGGTGCCTAGGCAGGATAACTCTAGTAGAATGTGTGGTGCCTAGCCAGGATACACTCTAGTAGAGTGAGTGGTGCCTAGGCAGGAAACACTCTAGAGTGTGTGGTGCCTAGGCAGGAAACACTCTAGAGTGTGCGGTGCCTAGGCAGGATACACTCTAGTAGAGTGTGTGGTGCCTAGGAAGGATAAACTCTAGTAGAATGTGTGGTGCCTAGCCAGGATACACTCTAGTAGAGTGTATGGTGCCTAGGCAGGAAACACTCTAGAGTGTGTCGTGCCTATGCAGGAAACACTCTAGAGTGTGCGGTGCCTAGGCAGGATAAACTCTAGTAGAATGTGTGGTGCCTAGCCAGGATAAACTCTAGTAGAGTGTGTGGTGCCTAGGCAGGATACACTCTAGAGTGTGCGGTGCCTAGGCAGGATCCACTCTAGAGTGTGTGGTGCCTAGGCAGGAAACACTCTAGAGTGTGCGGTGCCTAGGCAGGATACACTCTAGTAGAGTGTGTGGTGCCTAGGAAGGATAAACTCTAGTAGAGTGTGTGGTGCCTAGGCAGGATACATTCTAGTAGAGTGTGTGGTGTAGGCAGGATCCACTCTAGTAGAATGTGTGGTGCCTAGGCAGGATCCACTCTAGTAGAGTGTGTGGTGCCTAGGCAGGATACACTCTAGTAGAGTGTGTGGTGCCTAGGCAGGATCCACTCTAGTAGAGTGTGTGGTGCCTAGGCAGGATACACTCTAGAGTGTGTGGTGCCTAGGTCGGATACACTCTAGAGTGTGTAGTGCCTAGGCAGGATACACTCTAGTAGAGTGTGTGGTGCCTAGGCAGGATACACTCTAGTAGAGTGTGCGGTGCCTAGGCAGGATCCACTCTAGAGTGTGTGGTGCCTAGGCAGGAAACACTCTAGAGTGTGCGGTGCCTAGGCAGGATACACTCTAGTAGAGTGTGTGGTGCCTAGGAAGGATAAACTCTAGTAGAGTGTGTGGTGCCTAGGCAGGATACATTCTAGTAGAGTGTGTGGTGTAGGCAGGATCCACTCTAGTAGAATGTGTGGTGCCTAGGCAGGATCCACTCTAGTAGAGTGTGTGGTGCCTAGGCAGGATACACTCTAGTAGAGTGTGTGGTGCCTAGGCAGGATCCACTCTAGTAGAGTGTGTGGTGCCTAGGCAGGATACACTCTAGAGTGTGTGGTGCCTAGGTCGGATACACTCTAGAGTGTGTAGTGCCTAGGCAGGATACACTCTAGTAGAGTGTGTGGTGCCTAGGCAGGATACACTCTAGTAGAGTGTGCGGTGCCTAGGCAGGATCCACTCTAGTAGAGTGTGTGGTGCCTAGGCAGGATACACTCTAGTAGAGTGTGTGGTGCCTAGGCAGGATCCACTCTAGTAGAGTGTGTGGTGCCTAGGCAGGATACACTCTAGAGTGTGTGGTGCCTAGGCAGGATCCACTCTAGTAGAGTGTGTGGTGCCTAGGCAGGATACACTCTAGAGTGTGTGGTGCCTAGGCCGGATACACTCTAGAGTGTGTAGTGCCTAGGCAGGATACACTCTAGTAGAGTGTGTGGTGCCTAGGCAGGATAAACTCTAAAGTGTGTAATGCCTAGGCAGGAAAACGTTTTGCGGTGGGAAAAGTGGGGTAATTTGATTGAAATTTTAATATTAAAATAATAATTTTTGAGAAAAATGATCAAGTTATGAGCGAAAAAGTAACAGAGAGAAAATTGTCGAGGTGTTGAATTGACAAAAAATCGTCGAGGTTAATCAAAAGTTATGATTAACACCTTAATTAATCATTTGGAAAAGACTGAGCCGGCATTTCGTTTCAGGTAAAGTTAAAAATAAAGTTTTTTTTAGCTTTTGACCTTTTTCATCAAAACTTTTCAGTTTTTTTGTACCAGAAAAAAAATTACATTTTTACCAAATATGTTAAGTTTTTGTGTCAAAAAATTCGATTTTTGCCTGCGGCTCAAAAACCGTGCACCAAAATCAATTTTCGACTTAAAATTTTAAATGAAAATCAATGGTCTTTCACACCAAAAAAAGAAAAAAATCCATTTTTGGCCCTTATAATCTTATATGGGCTTTTTGGAAACTTAAAAACCAATTCGACACCTCAAGATGTCGTCCAAAAAATCTGAAAAAATTCAAGATTGGTACTCTATATAAGAAACGTTGACGGATATAAGGTTTCGAATTTTTTTTTTTTTTTTTTTTTTTTGCACAAAGTCCAAAAAAGTTGGTTTTTGACCCACCGTAATATACAACTGTACCTACTATATTTTCTAAATTCCCTTTACGGCTTATCTTTTCGCGTCACACAGTTCTTAAAACTTCCCCTCCTCTCCCAAATTACTAGACGTATTCACGTCAAAAAAAAAAAAAAAAAAAAAAAGCGGAAGAGAAAATTAAATAGAACATTCAGATAATTAGAGGCATATAAAACTTTTTTTTTTTTTTTTTTGAGAACAAATATTAACATTGTATTAAATTAAAACGCGAGCAAAAACTATGTTTAAGCATCATATAATTTGCTAAAAAAAAAAAAATAAATAAATAAATAAAATAAATAACTAAAATTAATAAAAAAAAGGTAGTCATATCTTTTTTTAAATCAGTCCGTTGGAGCGAGGAAAGTCGAGAAAACCTTTTTTTGCTCGTATTCGAAATTCAAAATCGGACTTAAAAATCAGGGAAATCAAAATTTTTCCTTACAACCGGTGTTTTCTTGTAATATAAAAATGTTATCCTTTTACTGCATTGGTGCTCTTTTCATTTTTACAACACTCAACGAGAGTAAGTCACCTTTTTAAATTTTAAAAAAATGCTTATTAAAATTATTTTAAATTTTTTAAAAAAAATTGCAGTCACTGCTTAAGAGTGCTACAGATGCAATAGCGAAATAGTACCCAGCAATCTTCATAGAGACGGCTCTTTCGCCACTTGCAATAAAAAGTTGTCTGACTCAAATGTTTGGAATTGTCCTCAAGCACAACCTGTATGTGTTTTCCTTCTACTACAAGGTAAAATGATTACAGAACGATGATCTGATGATTTAATGAATGATTTGCAATTTAAATAATTCAATTAAAAAAATATTTCCAGGTCCTCTCACTGGTGAAGTCAGAAGATCCTGCATAGACAGCACGTTTGACTGTTCAACATATGTCTACCCCATACCGAATGTAGAAATCAAAGACTGTTTTACGTGTAACACCACAAAATGTAACGATAGAGTCATCAATTAATTTAAATGATGTCTTTCTCAAAAGCTTTATCCAAATAGTAACAAATATAAATGAATATAAATATGATCAATTCTCAAGTTTGAGTATTAAACGTATTATTACTTAATACCAGTAAAAAAAATTGTAATCAAAAGAGAATTTTTGCTTTATTGCCCCAACGCACCCCGGATATGGGTTGGGGGACTGAAAAAAATTGTTTTTTAAACCTACCTATCTAAGTTATAACTTAGACATAAAAAAGATTTTTCAAGCTGCAAACTAAGAAGACAAAAAAAAATAAAGTATGAACAATGAGAAAAACCCCCTTAGTTTGCTACGGCAAACTTTGAGTCAAACATGTGTGACACTGTTTTTTTCAAGATAGATAGCTGAGCTTTTGCTTTTAGTCTTTTCAATTTGAAATGCTCCAGGCCACTTTCGAACAATTGTCTCAAACCATAAATACTTTTCACTTTTTGTTTATCATCTTTAATAGGGTTTTGAGACAACAAAATTTATGATCTGACTTGTCACAACTTTATCACTGATTTAACTGTTAAATGTAAACCCTATCTCTGTATAGATACTTCTATAATGCATAACAAATCCAAAAGCAAAAATCAGAAAACAAAATTAAATTGAACAAATTTTGCTTACCGGTACTTGTTCATACATGTCCTATGAAAATCTCCCCCTGGGAAATGGAGTTTTGAACAAACCGTTTTGTTGGTGAACAAAGTATGTTTTTTTCATAAGTTATTAAATCTTTATAGCCTGCAAAATCCCTTATCTCAGGTGGGATGTTTTCATTTAATAGAAGTACACAGTTATTTAAATTTGAAAGAGGATATACAAGTCGCTTAATTTTGACAATGGTGATACCTGCTGCCAATATATCACATATTTGAAAATTATCTTTATATGGACCAACATTCAAATTAGAGTCTTCTTCTACTTGACTTCTTTTAAACCATCAAAATGAAATCGCACAGGAAATCACTTTTTCAGATATAATGTAAATGATTACTCAAAACATAAAAAAACCAAGAAAATAGACCAAAAAAAAAAAAAAAAACTCAGAGGGCTCAACATCTATACATAATTAGCCATATTCCCTGGTCACAGGGATGATTTCTTACTCCCGGCGAAACAATTAAAATGAGATCTCATAAACAATAACCGACGATTAATTCGCAATAGTAAGTTACAATTTTAAATTACTCACGTTGAATTCATCGAAACGCCAGAAGATAGATTACTTCACTGTATCTGCAGGCCAAAACTGAAAGGGAAACTAGATCCGCAACAGCGGAGCGCGTCCCGAGATTGGTTTTGATTCCGGCTTTATACGACGAACACTATCACTACCGAAACATCACTTTTCATTGACTTTAATATACTTATATTCTTGACATTAATACTTCGCATTAGCGAATCGTACAGAATTCATTTAATTTTTTAACGACAAGCACGAACACGAAATCACCACATCGCCATTTTACATACTTTAATATAGTTATTATACTTGACTTTAATATGCCTACTTCTCATTAACAATCGTACAGAATTGATTCAATTTTTCAACAACAACCACGAACACGAACACGATCACGATCACGAAATCATCACACATCGCCATTTTACACTCCAGACTTTTCGACTTGTTACCCACAGCCTTGTTTTTACAGTCGAACAGCCTGACATCACATGTACGTTCAGAACCCCGAAATCGCTGCCTCCTTTATTGGTGCTCCAACTCTAATTGGTCGAAATCAAAACCAGAGTTTTTCGGAGCCTGTGACGTCACGACTGTTCGACTCTATGCTTTGAGGATCATTCAAAGTTAGTTCAATGAAATTGGATCTACGCTTAAAAGTGCTCGATTAGCAAATTTTTTAATTTTATCGCTTACTGGAATACTTCAGCATGACCAAGAATGTTATTTTATTTTTCAGTTTAAGGAGCTACAAAAAAATTATCAATGTTTAGTGTACTGAAACTTAAAAGCCGCTAAGGCACTTTGATTAATTGTTATCAATAAGACTAATTGTTTTTTCAATAACAACGAAGTTGTCAAGTGAAACAAGTGGTTTTGTAGTTTTTGGTAGCCTTTGTAGTTTTGTTTTTAATTATTAAAGTTTTCAACATCTTAATGTCTTGAAAAAAACCAGTATTTCAAAGTTAATTTTGCAAAATACTCTCTAGTAAATGGCTGCTGGCACTTCAATTGATGCTAAAGGCTCTGGCACAATTTCAAATACAAATGAAGTAAGTCTAGTTATCAATGCAACCTTCAATATGTTTGTATTTGAAATACATTATGAAATTAAATATTAGACAAACTACATGTAAATAATTAATAAAAAAATTTATTTTAATTACTTGAAACGAAAATTCTATTTATACATAAAAAAATCATATCTCTTGAGTGCTGTCATCATAGGAGAAAATATAAGATGGTTTTTCCCTTCTATTATAGTCATTCCTGGGATTGTCATATATTCATCTTTATGTACATATAACAAACGTTAAAAAAATTGCTACGAATTATTTTGAACACTGTCTGCTTTGGTTGTAAGTGAATCTGAAACAGAAAAAAAAACAACCGATTTACAAAAAAAAAAATTCCAAAGTTTAACTTACATTAAGGAATTTTAAAAAGGAACTTACCAACTCCAAGACTTCTATTTCTAGTTCTGGATCCCGTTAAAACCGGCCTTGGCTTATATAAATCCTGACTATCATACTTTTGTTGAAATGTTCTCTTCTTCCCTGGTTCTGCACTTTTTTTCAACGGTATGGCACCTACGTTCGGACTTGTAAACGGAGCTCTTTTTCGTTTGTTTAATCCGGTATTAGGAGCTGAAAAAAAAAGTATAAATAAATATCCGAAAGAAAAGAAAAAAAAAAATTGTAAATATTTTTTATTCTCTTACCACTGTTGTTTAATGGAGTGTCATCACTTTCCGGACTTAATGGTAAATTAAAATTATTTACAGGACTATCTACATTTTTCTCAGATGCTTTTAATTTTGATCTCGGTTTGGGCAACCCCAAACGCAATTTCGGCGTTGACTTTGCCTTAGTCTGAGGTAGTTTTAAAATTTCTTCTGTCGCTACTTTTTTGTTCGGAGTTTCGGCTATCTCCTCCGAATTTTTCCGTTTCCCCGAAATTTTTTCCACGGACTGGGCTTCGGACTTATCGTCCGAATGTTCTAAATCGGAATTTTTCTCCGATTTAATGGAAGATAAACGAGCTAGTATACAACTTTTCGGATTTTCAGAAGGATTTTTCTGTCTTCTTTCCGTCTGGATTTGAAACAAGCGAGCTTTCGCGTCCATGTCCATTTTCGGCAACTGCTTATGGCTCGGATCGTTCTTATCGTCTTCTGACAAGGAAGACATGGTTTCTGAACTCGGCGTTGGAGGCTCTTCGGAAGACTTTTTCAGATCCTCAGAGAGCGTGGGAGTAACGTGTTCATCAGGTACTTCGATTAATTTTTTTTCCGGCTTTTTTACGTCGGAATCATCAGTCTTAAAAATTTCTTTATACACGGTTTCGTTTTTAGTCAATCCATCCGTCAATTGCTTCAAAACGTTTTTTTGTGCGTCTTCTTCGGTGAGCGGTTTCTTGAATTTATTCGATTTCTTCTTCGATTTTTTCAACTGTTGATTCTCTTTATTTTTTTCTTCCTTCGTTTGTTCGTCTTCGTCGGTTTCGATGTGAGGAATCACGATGGGAGATGCTCGGTCTCTGCTTAAGGCGTTTTCGTACGCGTTTTTACTCGTCCAAGTGTAGAAATCTCCGGAAGCGGGATCGAGCATTAAACTGTTGTCGAAATTCCCAATACCGTTCCCCAAATTTTTCAAAGTGACCGAATTAATCTCATCGAAATCGTGTTCGGAGTCGCTCTCCCCGTCCGATATCAAGGACAAATCGTTTTCCGCTCGTTGAACGAATTCTCGGAATTCGTCCTCGCAATCGTAAAAGTCGAAGTATTCTTTGGATTCCCAATCTTCGAAATATTTAAAACCGACCGAATTGAATTTTTGGTAAAAGTCGTCCGTCACGGCGGGGAATGTGTGTTTTTTAATTGTTCCTTCTTTTAACATATCCGAAAATTTGAAATTAGGAGTAGAATCAGCTAATTTAATTGGAGGATTTTCTTCTTTTGCAGGAGGAAGATTTGGTGATGACTCCGGAGTGGAAAATTTTTCTTGGTCGTTTGCGATCGGCATTTCAGCTGCAAACATTTTCTTCATATTTTCCTCGACTTGTTCGTTGTCCGGTAGATCACTGAACGGAAGTTCGACTTTCTCCGTAGGAATCTTAGTCTCCTCGGGAATGATTTCAGTTTTCACAATAGAAACCTCACCTTTTTCCTGAAGAACTTCCTCATTTACTTCCGACTTTTCACTCTTAACGATTATTTGTTTGTTAACTTCGTTCTCCACGGGATCTTTCTTTCTCTCCGATTTTTCTTTCTCCTCCTTTCCGGTTTTTTCTTTGGAAGACCCATCATCCCCTTTCGTCTCTTTATCCTTTTTCCGGCTGCTTTCCCCTTGGGACCGATTCGTACTCGACGTTTTCTCCCTTTCCCTCTCGTTTGAATCTCGATCGTTCGACCTTCTATCGTCTTTTTTGGTTTTTTCTTTAAAGTGATCGTCCACGGTTTTACTTTTCTTTTTCTTATCGTCTTCTCTTTTCTTTTTGTCATCGCTTCTTCTGTCTTTGTCTTTGTCTTTTCTGTCGTGCCTGCTTCGATCTTTATCCCGCGATTTCGAATCATCTCGATGACTGCTGCTCCTATGGTGACTAGAACTAGAGCTTCTATGTGAAGACGATGAAGGTTTTTTATCACTTTTTTCCCTACTGTTATCATTTCTCAATCTATCCTTATCCTTACTTTTATCCCTATCCCTATCCCTATCCCTATCCTTATCTTTATCTTTATCTTTATCTTTATCTTTATCTTTATCTTTATCCTTTTCTTTATCCTTATCCTTATCCTTATCTTTATCATCCTTCTTCTTTGATCTATCATCTCTTTTCCTATCCCTACTCCTATCCCTACTTCTATCTCTAGCCCTATCCCTTCTGCTTTTGTCATCTTTTCTCCTACTTTTATCATCCCTATGCTTTTTATCATCTTTATACCTATCCCTCAATTTCTCATCTTTTTTCTCTTCCGCTTTCTTTTTCTCTTCCGAATCGCTTTTGTTCGGGCCACCCGAATCGTCCGAAGAATCCACGCTCTTAACTTCCGCTTTCTCTTTCGATTTCTCTTCTTCGCTTTCTTTTTTAATTTTCGGGATTCGACCGACGAACGTCGACGGATTTTTCTCCTCCAATATCGGCAGTTTTTCTTTAGGTTTTTCCGATTCGGACTCCAGTTTAATTTCCGGTTCTTGCTTCTCTTCGGATTCATCCTTTTTCTCCTCTGGCTCTTGCTTGATTTCCGGTTCCAAATTCATTTCCGGATCGGGCGACATCCTTCCCTGACTGATCGGACTCATCTGCTGTAAAATGGAATCGTTGCTATTTTCGCTGTCGCTCATCGTTCTTTCGTCGATTTCCAACGGAGCTTGCGAATCGGAATCGTGTCCATTTGTAGCGTTGTCAGCTTCGATGATTTGTAACTTTTCAACTCCCATTCGGCTTAGAGATTCTTGACTGTCATCAGACGGAAACTCCATTTTAACCACGGATTTTTTCTCCGGAATATCCTCCGTCGGAATGGTTTCCTTTGAATCATTATTACCAGCATCTGATTTTTCTTCCATGGAAAATGACTCATTTGAAATCTTTTCAAATAACGATTCAGTGCTGATATTTACTTCTGATTTCTTTCCCTTTAACTCATTTTCTAAAACGTTATAAAAAAATTAATCACCTTGAATCTCCCTAGTTTTATGAAAATAAGCCACAATATCTCTGCTTACCGAAATCTGAATCTTTCAAATCCCTTCTACTATCCTCATCTTCCCTTTTCAAGCGATCAAATAAATCTTCACTCCTACTTCCATCATTCCTCAAATCTGAAATTAACAAGAACCTATTACTTATCAAAAAAAAACAAAATATTTTAAAAAATACAGGCAAAAGAACTACTCATGCAGACTAGCTCTAATCTTACCTGATTCACTTTCATGTTTAATTAAATCATTAGTTTCAACCACACCTGGAGGATTCATGTCATTTTCCAAAAATGAAGAAACTATAAAAAGATTTTATTCAAGAAAAAAAAAAAAAAAAAGTGCAACAGATGCAATTTAAATACAACCACTACCCAAAATTATTTCAAAGCTACTATAAAAGTCATTCAAATGAATGTGAACAATAACTTACGATTTTTCTTTTGCTGTCTGTCCACCGGTCTTGGGATATTAAAATAACTGTACACAACTTCCTCTACTTCTGGTAAAACTACTGTAGCCAAAACATTTGGATTGACAACTTGATCGACTATTCTATTTATACCTGCATCTAAAAATCCAGACCTGCAAAAAGAAAATAAAAAATCATTTGAAATGAACATAACAATTAAAAGATACCAAACTTACTCTAAGATATGCTTCCTAAGTTGATCTCTTAGTTGGTTTTTATTTAAACCCGGTTTCCATGTTTGCTTTCGGAGGAACTGAGTAACTGTGTTCTCAACTCTTTGTTGCAAGTTCTGGTATGCTGGCTGAAAAAATGAACATGAATTATTATAATTTACAGCATCCAAAATTGACATTTCTAATAAATTACAAACCTTTGTGTCAGCATTTGCCATACATTCTTTACGCAATTTATCAAACCTCCCCTGAGATAAAAATTCATTATAAATTTTATCTATTAGCTGTGGATCTCCGGCAGGATACGCATACATATCCATAATTAAAATAATTAATTTAAAATGATAAAAAAAATATTACATTTTCTAAATTACATCACTTTTTTCTTGTTTTGATTCAGACGCCATTTTGAACGTGGTACTAGATTTTAAGATTTTGATAAATTTCGATAAATCGAATTAATCGAAGTTCGATATATCGATTTGGGGATTTATGTCACTTTTGTTGAGGAAAATTATTGTATTTCTTAATTTTTGGAGTTTTTATTAATTATTTCGAAATGTCTGAGAAAGGAGGTGAGTTATTCTGAATGCCATACAATTTTTAAAGGAATTAAATCATTTAATAGTCATAAGCTTTAACATTATTTTTTATTTTTTTTTAATTCATTTTTCCAGAACCTAATCATTCCAATCCAACTGAAGAAATATCTAGTGATAAAATTGTAGATGAAGTCATAGAATCCTGTAAGAATTTAAATTGTGATAATGAAGAGAAGTGCTATGGTGAAGATGCTGAGAAGAACGACAGTGAAACTTTTGAGGATTGTGTAGAACATTTAGATGATGATTTTATTGATGAAGTTTATTTAAAAGATTTAGAGGTCAATTATTCTGAAGAAGAGTTACAGGTAAGATAATGAAGATTGGTAACATATTACTTTCAAACTAAAAAAAAAATATATTCTGTTACAGGAGAAGAAAACATCAGCTATTAAGTGTAAGGAGAAAGGAAACTCCTTATTTAAAGAAGAAAAGTATGAGGAAGCTAGAAAAACATACACAGATGCCTTGAGAACATGTCCTTTAGCTTTTAAAGAAGAAAGATCTTTTCTTTTTGGAAATAGAGCAGCATGTAAAATGAAATTGGTAAATTTCAATGATTTTTATAATAATAAAAAAATTACATTTCTATAATTCGAAATTTGCATAAAATTATTTTAGGAACTTAAAAAGGAAGCCATTGAAGATTGTACAAAAGCAATAGAATTAAATCCAACCTATGTCAGAGCTTTACTTAGACGAGCAAAATTATATGAGAGTGATGAAAAGCTGGATGAAGCTTTAGAAGACTATAAAAAAATTTTAGAACTTGATCCAGGAAATTCTGAAGCAAAAGGAGCTTGTATGGTACAGTTGATTTAAATTTTTTTAAATTGGATATTCATTAAGATTTATTTATTTTTATTTTTTCAGAGGTTACCAAGTGAAATCCATGAAAGAAATGAAAAACTAAAAGAGCAAATGTTAGGCTCACTTAAAGAATTAGGAAATAAAATATTAAAACCATTTGGACTATCAACAGAAAATTTTCAAGTTCAACAAGATCCAAATAGCGGAGGTTATTCCATTAACTTTAAAAAATGACATGGGAAATTGTTAAATAGTTTAAAAAATGCAATCCTGGTGCAAGGCTACTTTTATGTCATTAAGAAAGTTATCAAATTTTTTATTTCATCTCATACAACTGGAAAGATCACATGTATTACTAATCAAAAATAATTATTATCAATACAAGAAGGTACATTTAATAAAATTTTTGTTTAAATTCAATTTATTCCTCATTCATATGTGTATGTGTATTTTTTATTATTTGTGAAACTCAAGATACATGGATAAAATGTAAATGCAAAATCATTGGTTTTTTAAAAGCAGTTGCAGATATGTATTTGAATTTAAATATAATGTAAGAGATGAAACAACCCTTGTTACTTATTCAACCAAAAACCTGTCATTTAAATTTTAGTTTTTTCAAGCATTGCTTTGCCAAATAATTATGATTATTGGTCTTAAAATTATTAGGATATTAAATATTTTGTATGTAAACTAATAAAATATAAATATTTGAAACAATTTTTTTTCACTTGCATATAATTTATTGTTGATATAAACATATTTTTACAATTAATTTTACTTGATTGGAACAAAATTATACTCTACATTATTAATTTCAACTGGAACACCATCCAGATCATTATATTCACACCAGTCTTTTTCAGTTAGATCCACATCAACAAACGTTTTCTTCCCACTCACAACAGCCCAACCATCTCTCGGTTCGAAACCAGTCAATTCCAAACCTCTACAATCAAAACTAATGATAGTTTTGAATTTATCCTCATCTGCATCTGTATACACGGTATCTATTGTAACTTTTTTGCTTTTATCCTTAGAATTGACTTGGTTTGATGGCAGTATTGACAAGGAATTCTCTCGACTACAGCATTTGCATTTATAAAGGAAATGAGCCTGGCCGCATGGTAGATCTACCACCTCGTCTTGCGATATTAAATGCCAATTGGGACTTTCTTCCCCGCAACCTGAGCATTTTACCTGCACAATTACAAATAATCAAAACCCTCAACTTTCTAATTCATTTATCAATTAATAAGATTAGGTTAATTTAAAGTGTTTACCTTTAGCGGCCAGCAGAATTGTTCCGGTTGATGAGGATATATTTTATCGACGTTTGTCAAGTTGGCTTTGATCTGAAGGGCGATTTTAACCATTTTCAATTTTTATTTTAAAAGTTTTTTAATATTATAAACAATCGGTTTTAAAAGGAATATCGAACAGCGTTGCCGCAGAAAATTATGCAAGATCTTCTGGAGGGCGCTCGAATCGCATCGCCTTTTTCGGTCGTTAAATACGAAAATAGGCCATGTTATAAAATGGTATATTGATGATTTGAAACTTTTCCAGTTATGGTAAGGCTATAGAATTTGGAAAATTTATTTTAAACTAAGCAAAAGTGGAATATTTACTTAAGATATTTGAAAATCTCCGCTAGATGTCGCATGGTAGTTGGAAGGATGAATAGGCAACAGTGTGTTTGCTAAGTCGCCATTTGCTAAACGAAGCCTACTTTACTCAACACCGGCTTACTCCTTTTTTTTCTAATAATTAATTACCAATATCATTATTTATAAACTGTAAACTTGCCGAATTGAACAGGATTATTCCTTTTTATGTTTAAATGCCGTTGTTAATCTTCTTATGCGACAAAACAAGTCTACATGGAAAATGAAGACGATCAAGGAGGCTTCGATTTTAGGGGGAGGTGCGAAAATGGCGATGGGAAAAGGATTTCGTGTTTTCGAAAAATTAAATCCTCCTAACCCTTACAGTATTTTATTAGAACAAAGAAATAAAGATGAAACGCTATTATTTGAATCGCAAGCGGTTGCGGTATTATCTCCTCAAGAAACGGATTCGATGAAACGTCAATACACCAAACTATTGGATGCCCATGGATGTCTCGGGGTTTTGCAACTAAACGCAGGTGAAAATACAGTTCTTTATTTAGTTTTGGTCACAGGATGTATATCAGTCGGGAAACTAGGAGACTCAGAAGTTTTCCGAATTACTCAAACGAACTTCGTCTCCCTTCGAAATCAGCCACAGGACGAAGAAAGGATATCAGAAGTCAGGAGGCTTCTGAATTCAGGCACTTTTTATTTTTCATGGTCTTCCTCTGGAGAAGCTTTGGATATTACGTTATGTGCTCAGAGAAGAAGATTGACATCCAAAACAGATAACAGATTCTTCTGGAATCGAATGTTACACATTCATTTACTTAGGTTTAGTGTTAACACTGCACAGTGGGTTTTAAAAGCAATGTGTGGAAGTGTAGAGATTAGAACTGTTTATGTTGGCCATAGGCAAGCTAGAGCATTAATCATATCGAGATTAAGTTGTGAAAGAGCAGGGACAAGATTTAACGTACGCGGAAGTAATGACGACGGTCATGTGGCTAATTTTGTGGAAACAGAGCAGATGATATTGTTAGATGATGAAGTGACTTCATTTGTGCAGACGAGAGGATCAGTTCCGTTGTTTTGGGAACAGCCTGGCATACAAGTAGGCTCACATAAAGTTAAAATGTCAAGAGGATTTGATGCAAGTCATGCTGCTTTTGAAAGACACATGGCAATGATTAAACAACGATATGGTCATCAGGTTATTATTAATTTATTAGGATCATCAATGATAGGAAGTAAGGAAGGTGAAGCAATTTTAAGTAATTTGTATCAAGCTCATCATAAAGCATCTGACAGCAATTCAGATGTTCCTCATATTTTATTTGATTACCATCAAGAATGTAGAGGGGGAAACACTAAAAATCTTTCGAAGCTAAAGGCAAAAATTGATAAGTACTTAAAAGCATTTTCTTTATATTATGCAAAGGGGGTGGATGTTATCACGGAACAAAAAGGAACGATTCGAACCAATTGCCTGGATTGTTTGGATCGAACAAACTGTGTTCAAACATTTTTAGGTTTGGAAATCTTAGCCAAGCAACTCCATTTGCTAAGATTGATGGAAAAGCAGCAAATGGTTTCTCGTTTCGAAGAAGTATTCAGGCAGTTATGGATAAATAACGGGAATGAAGTAAGCAAAATTTACGCCGGAACCGGAGCGATTCAAGGAAGTTCCAAATTAATGGACGGAGCACGGTCAGCAGCTAGGACGATACAAAATAATTTATTAGATAACAGCAAACAAGAAGCGATTGATATTCTCTTGATCGGGAGCACGTTGAATAGCGAATTAGCGGACAGAGCCAGAATCCTTCTTCCGCCAAACATGCAGCATGCACCAACTAGTGTCTTACGGGAGATGTGTAAGAGGTACAACGAATACGTTTATACGGAGACTATAAGGGTAGCCGTCGGTACTTACAACGTAAACGGAGGGAAACATTTTAGATCGGTAGCTCACAAAGACATTTCCCTAACGGATTGGCTGTTAGACGCTCCGAAATTATCCAAATCTAGATCTTTAGTGGAAATTACGAATAGCGAAGAAAAATTGACCCCCGTTGATATTTTTGCCATAGGGTTCGAAGAAATAGTGGATCTCAACGCTGGGAATATAATGGCTGCGAGCTCGGAAAACGCGAAAGCTTGGGCCGAAGAATTAGAAAAATCCATGTCCAGGGATGATAAATACGTATTGATTACGTATATGCAATTAGTCGGAGTTTGTTTGTACTTGTTCGTTAAAAAAGACCACGCGCCTTATATAAGAGATGTAGCGCTGGACTCGGTTAAAACCGGCCTGGGGGGAGCTACCGGCAACAAAGGCGCCTGCGCAATTCGATGCTTATTTTACAATACTTCGTTGTGTTTCGTATGTGCTCATTTTGCAGCGGGGCAATCTCAGGTATCGGAACGTAACGCGGATTACGCGGAAATCACCAGGAAAATCACGTTCCCCATGGGGAGGACGCTCAACTCCCACGATTACGTCTTCTGGTGCGGAGATTTCAATTACCGAATCGACATGGATAAGGAAGAATTAAAAGAGGCATTGAGGAATAACGAAATCGAAAGGGTCCTTCAACACGATCAACTGAGAGTTCAGCAGGAACAAGGGAACGTTTTCAAAAATTTCATAGAAGGAGATATTAATTTCCATCCGACCTACAAGTACGATCTGTTTTCGGACGATTACGATACGAGCGAGAAGCAGCGAGCTCCCGCGTGGACGGATCGAGTTTTGTGGCGGCGCCGAAAACTTCAGGACGCGGACGCGAGCGTGAGCGACTGGAACCCCGGGACTTTGGTATTTTACGGAAGAGCTGAGCTCAAGCAGAGCGATCATCGACCCGTCATCGCCTTAATCGATATCGACATATTCCACATCAATGAAGAAGTTAGAAAAAAAGTTTTCCTGGAGGTCGTTCAGGATTTAGGACCCCCGGATTCCACCGTCGTTATTCAAGTTTTAGGAGATGACGCCTATTCCGTTTTCGACGATAATTTCATGATGGCGCTTCTACAAGAATTAGCTCAAATCGGGGAAGTTATTCTTGTCCGATTCGTAGAAGACACGATGTGGGTGACTTTTAGGGACGGGCAGTGCGCCCTAGCTGCAGCCAAGAAAGGATCGACTCAGTTATGCGGTCACACTTTGAAATTATCCTTAAAAACTGTGGATTGGGTTAAGGAAGCGGAGAACGAATTAGAACTTTGCACGAATAACACGGTTGCCCTTTGCGAATTAGATCCGGAGTTTAAAATATCGCCGAGCGACGCTCCGCCAGACGAAGTTTTAGATCTCATCAAGAAACCGACCATCGGCATCGAGGGAAGAATCAGTCCGTGTCCTACCGAAGACGGGGACAAACCGGCTCCTCCGAGACCAGCACCGCCTTCTCGACCTCCGCAACCTCAATCTCCTGCACGACCAGCCAAACCCAGGGTCGGAGTGATCAGCATGCCGATACGTCAAGCTCCTCAAGTCCCTCCTCCCCCCAATCCGAATCCGGCTCCTCCTCCCGTCCCGAAACCGCCAACTCAAATTCCGTCGAACGGAGTCCGAAACGATCCGTCAACCGAATTCATCCAAAACGAACAAATCGACTACGAAACTTCGTCCGCCATTTACGAAGAGATCCCGGATGACGGGATGCAACCGCCGAAGGGATTACCTCCGCCTCCTCCGAGGTACGACTCCGTGGAATCGTCAACCCCTCCACCGGTTTGCCCTCCTCCGCTACCCCAACGTCCTCGCGCCGCTCCTAGTGTACCTGAACGCGCCGTTCCTCCTCCGATACCTGCAAGAGCGGGCGGCCCTCCGCCGATTCCTGCCAGGACCGGAGCAGGCTTACCCCCTAACCCACCTTCTTAACTTACACTATGTGATATAATTTATTTAGCGAAAAATTTTTTTAGGTTGCCTTATCTAATAACATAATTTCGTTTTTTTTTTTTTTTTATTAAAAAAAAGAGTTTCAAATATTATTATTATTATGTTATTAGGTCGCTGTTATTGTCATTCCTATATTCAAAGTGATATACGTCTATTTTGTATATAATGTTGCTTTTAGGAGAAATGTTTTTTTTTTCTCTCTTTTTTTTTATGTTATTCAGGATTGATTCCTTTACATGGATATTAATTATTTTGTTTCTTATTTATAAAAATATTTATATATACATACTATTTCCGTGTATTAGAATCAGTTGGGAATTTAATAGTTATAAATATTGTAAAATGTCGCAAAAAAAGTAATGTAAATTATGTATTGTTGCCGTACTGATACAACTGTTTTTCTTTTAGTTAAATTATAGTTTTTAAAATCTTTAAGTTTAACCGAGGTTGACTGCTTACGAGAAATTTTAAGGAGGATGTTAATCGGGATTTAAAATTTCAATCTTTTTTTTTTTTTTTCTTTGCTCTTTATACGAATGGATTGTTCCTATGTTTAAGCAGTCTCCCAATATTGATAGCATTTTGTTGGCTAATTAAAACGCTTTTAAAAATGATTTCAAATATTTAAGAAGTTGAAAAATTCGTTTCTTTTTATTGATTTTTGTAATCAATGTGATTTGATAAAGTATAAATTTCAGAATGTTTTGAATTGTTGATTGTGAAAAGGATTTTAACTGTTGTAGAGTAACAATTTATACGCAACATTTTACTTCGGCTATTTACTTGAGGTAGCTGAATTTAGGGGAATGACAATTTGTTTGGCTACGTATAAGGTAGTCAGGAAACTAATCCTCAGCAGTCTTACTTTAGAGCTCCTATTATGTTGCACCAAAACAAAAAAAATCAGGTTTCTGCTGTTTTTATTTTTCAAGAACCTTATCGTTCTTTAAAGTTAAAAAAAAACTTCTTTTTTTTTTCAGATTTTTCAGTACTTTTTTAATAGAGGCTAACAGCCTGGCACTTTAATATTTTTGATACAAAACTTTTCCGCCAGGGGCGCTGCATGTCTTCAGAGCCTTTAACATTGATCACTGGACTATTTTTTTTTTGGTCAACATGAAATAAGATAAAACACTGTCAGGGGTATGCACTAGGGTGGGTCGAAAATAAAAAAATTTTGGATTTTCAAAATGCCTGATAGCGCAATCGTTGCGTTTTATCATTTGTAAAAATTTTTACCTTTTTGAAATTTTTTTAAAATGGCGTCTTGAGGTTTAGCAAGAGAGCCGAAGTTTTGGTAAACTCCATAAAGAGATGAAAATTGGACTTTTGGATTTTTGTGAAAAAAAGTATCGTTCCCTATCGGATTTTTAACGTAGATTTCAAAAGTGAAATCGGTTTGCGTCTTTTTCTTCAGATATTGTAAAAAGTGTGATAAAAATATTGGAAATGAATAAACCAAATAATCACTGGACCATTAATTCAAATAAAATATATTATTTAGCAGATAGCTATTTCGACGGTGAGGTCATTTTTCAATGCTATAAATTCAAGGAAGTAATCCAAACAATTTTACATATTTATTTATTGCACAAAAGGAAGCAAAGGGAATTTAATAAAAAGTACTTAAAATATCAATGGAACCATTTTGACTAGAGTGAGCCTATGAGCTCATAGGCTCACTCCGGCAGGGAACGATACTTTTTTCATAAAAATCCAAAACTCCGATTTTCATCCCTCATGGAGTCTTCCAAAACTTTGGCCCTCTTGCGAAACCTCAAGACGCCAATTTAAAAAATTTTCAAACAGGAAAAAAATTTTACAAATGATAAAAAGCAGCGATTGCGCTATCAGGCATTTTGAAAATCCAAAATTATTAATTTTCGACCCACCCTAGTATGCACCGCTTTTGTCTGAATAACTCTTGAGTCTGTCCCACCAATTACACCCCAATTTTTGCAAAATAAAACGAATAGCATAAAGAGGCTAAATACGATCTTCCTGCAAACGACTTATAGGTAGCCAAACTAAATCGTTCCCCCGCACCTCTGTAAACATAATTAGTCACTCCCTATTAATTTAGGCTCTCTAGAACTTACTAGCCTAGGCACTTTCTACATGAAAAATAAAATAAAATAGTAATTTACTTAGTAAAAAGTCTAGCATTTTTAGTACGTCAAATCAAATCTCAAGAAAAATTTTTTTAAAATGGCGAAATCAATATCTTGAAACCTTAGTTGATTCGTAGCAAAATGTTTTTCGAAAAAGTAAGAAAAACTTAAATTAAGAAAGTTTGACCTCGTTTTTAAAGATACCGAACATTCTGATATAAAAGACGTGAAAAGAAATTAGTCTTTACTTTTTCATTCTAATTTATTTTTTTTTTTTTTTAGAATTTATCGAATCATTGACAAATAATTTTTTTTTAAAAGTAAAAAGTCCACCTTTTTCTTTTCGCAAATCAAACATTCCTTTAATTATTGACTGTATTTTTTTTGGAAACAATGTGATTAATCTTTTTAAAATATTTATTTATATTTCTTATCAAACGATTTTTCTTTGCAGTACGGATTGCGGACCATAGTGGCATATCTTGTTAAAAAATTAATATAAATTTTAAACAAAAAAAATAATACTCCTCGTTGTTAGAAGATAAATTATATTTATAAGCTTTTTTTTCCCCCGGAGAATTTGAATTTAAATTTAAAGAAAAAGAAAATTTTAAATTTAAACAAAAGCCTAAACGTAATAGAGATAATAGCAAATCCGGCACAAAAATAAATTTAGTATTATATCGAAGTCAATTGTCAGTAATATTAATGCTTAATTTAATTCCGAAAGCTCTGAATGTTTTTATTTAAAAAAATAAATAAGAATAATTATTTGATTGGTTGTATTTAATAGAGATATATGATGTAGAAAAAAAAAAATGAATGTATAAGCATGCATTAAAAAAAGATTGTAAACGAATTTAAAAAAAAAAAAAAAAATTATTTAGAGTTTAATGTTGATTTGAAAAACTGTGAGGAAAAATCCTAAATAGATATTAGTTAATTTAAAAAATAATAATAATAATTGTTTCTATTTATTTATATTAACGGTTTTGTTAATTCACAAAAGTCTGTTTTAACTAATTTTAATTGATTCATTTTACCGAAAAGAGAATTGAGCGAATTAACGGAACTGTCACCTATCGGATTGAAACTTAAATCTAAAACCTGAATTGAGTCCAGTAAATTCTGACTGATTTTCGATAATTTTTCGGTAAAATCATCGATTCCTAAGTGAGTGATATTGTTACAGCTTATGTTTATTTCTTCAATCGCACATTTTTCTAAACATTCGGTAAGCAAATTTAAACCTTCATCCCCTAACACGTTACCGGATAAGTCTATGGATTTCAAACTCTTTTGATGTTTTAAAATTTTGAAAATCGGAGTCAACTCGCGACAAGTCAAAGCTAAATCTGATAAATTTAAACGTTTCGTAGTCGAACAAGCATCTAAAACACTTACCAGATGGGGATCCGGATTGTTGTTAAATTGATACCTGCCAAATTTAGAAGGGAAAGGTCTCGGGGGCAGCGCCGAACACGCTTCCTTGTATCGATCACTTAGCGTCGTAGATTTCCAGCCGGTTATGCTGCTTTCTAAATCCTCGTTGTAAATCAACGATAACGGGTCCGACTCGGATAAAATGGCTCCATCTGCTGTTTTCAACCTGATGATGGGTTCGACGCCTTCCAAATGGTAGTATCGTTTTGCAACTTCTTCCGTGAGCCAGCCAATCGTTAACTCGTCCATCTTCGAATGCTGAATCGGGATTAGCATTCGCTGATCCGAAACGGTCACTCGAACCTTGTAAATACTTGACTGGAACTTGTTGGAAGGGGTTTGTTGTGCTTGGGGCTTCGGCGTCGCGTCTATAGTTTCGATTTCTGCTTCCACGACTCGACTGTTTTGGCGATCAAAAGATGGCGTCAGAGGCACCTATAAACGAAAGGAAAAAAGTTAAGACGCCATTAGGTTTATTTTGTTTCTTTGATTAATATTGTCGATTTTATGAAGTATGATGGAAAAATTGTTCAAATTTCGACAGAAAAACTAATAGGATTTTGTATATTAAAGCCAAAACGATGTATATTTGTGATGTTTTTACGAATTTCACGTGACACGGGTCACATGATCTGGTCGCCATATTGTGGAGATTGGTCCGTAATAAAAAACTTAGATAATAGAATCCATAGATCGGACATTCCCATTCTATTTACATTGTTTTGGTCCGAAAAAATTGAGCCTACCTCGTGTTTAGCTTATGGATGCCCATATGAACATTTTCTGAAGCTATTTTCCTATCTATGAATTCTATATAAAAGGAATGTGGTAACGGTCTCTCGAAAGCTAAGCAAACACACCCACTCCACAATATGGCGGAGGGTACAATTGAACTTGACTGACGGGATCTCGTTAGTAAGGGACTCCTCTCCCTCCAAGCAAACGGTCTAAACGGAAAATTAATAAATCATGGTCGTCAGTTTTTGGCCACAGTTTGGCTGTGATGTAAGTACTGAATTAGTACCACTCCAGCCAATATGTTTAAGAAAAAATTCTGTAGTACTTCAGAGCCAAAAAACAGAATTTCAAAAATCCAACATGACCGCTATTCGCAACTTAAATAGACTGACGCGACCTCTAGTGATACACTACATTGGAGTTTTAAACTTTTTTCCCAAAAGAGCCAGTGTATTTTTAACTGCTTTAAACTTTTTTCAGCCATCACCGCATGCAAAACCAATTATTAGAGGTGGTTCAGGGCTGCTTAAAGATTTTATTTTCGATAAAATTTCTTTAATGCGCGACAAAAAATATTTCCATGTTAAAAGTCCATAAGAAACTCCAAGTGGTGCTGCCATCTATAGTTCATTTAAGTTGCGAATTCTTTGTCTTCCCATACAAAAGTTAGTCTACTGCTTTCGAATTCAACTGGTTTGGCTTTGAGACACAGAATTGCAGATTCAAAATTTTTAAAACATAAAAGTCCGGGCAAGAAATTTCTTCAAAAAATAAATCGTTAATGAATAAATATGACTCTCGCTGTTAAACTTACCGGTACACTTGCGGCAGGAGTTAAATTCCTTTCGTTTTCACTTTCTCTAATGACGTCCCCCTTCTTTCTTCGTCACTGTCTTCGATTTGCATATCTTCAATCGACATTTTACTTTTGCTTGCTTTTGGGGTCGAATTCCTAATCGTAGTATGATCGAACAATGGAATCGCTGTTTTTCTTTTCTTCTGCGGCTGATTCGGCCTCAAATCGTCCTCCAACCAGTCTTCCACCACGTCTTCTTCATTTAACAAAACACTTTCGTTTTTTTTCACTTGGTTCACTTGAAACGGTTTATTCATTTGCCTTTTTCTAAACACTTCGATCGCTGATCTATACTCTTTTGTAGCTGTTGTTTCCTTGAATTCATCATCACTCGACCAGTTTGTAATTTCGAGATCGGAAAAATTTTCATTGAATTTAACGGGGCTCAATTCGCGATATCTGTTATTAAAGTCCAAATCCGTGTTCCTTCTTAAATCTTTACCATGATTTACTTTTTGTTTCTTAAAATTTTTGACGGGTTCATCTACGGTTAACAAAGGCACATTTTGAGATTTGCTCCTTTTTTTATCATTTCTGCTATTGTTCAATTTTATTTTTACAGGGGGTTTTAATAAGTTGAAATATTTATCATATAAAATTTTCTGGTCTTCGTTTAATTCCGAATCAAATCTGTCTTTCCATTCCTTCAGGAAATCCTGCGGGGTTTCACCTTTGTTGGTCATAGCGGCGGTTGATGCTCCTTTCTTCAGAAGAAGGTCGATTATAGCGAAATGACCGTTGGAAGCTGCATCATGTAAAGGAGTCACTCCTTTACATTCGGTTCCCCCAGGGTCATTAATTTCAGCTCCGTTATCCAATAATAAACCGACCAGTTCGAAATGACCGTGGTTGCAGACTTCGTGAAGAGGAGTCCAACCAGCGGAATCTTGCACTTTTACCGGGTGACCTTGCTCGATTAATTTCTTAACTCTGTTATAATCTCCTTTAATGCAAGCAACGTGCAAGGTGGTCTCTCCTTTTTCATTCCTTTTAATTTGAAAGGTCCGTCTCGGTTGCCTTACTCTTGGCCTGTCGAATTCCTCTTTATCGTCGGAGTCCGATAAAATATCACGCAAATCAACAGGCGAATTTTCTGATTCCAGTTCTGAATCATCATTTACATCATCATTTCCACCTAAATCTTCAATTTCCTTCATCGTTTGTTCAGCCAATTCAGTTTTTTTATATTTCATCTGTAAAAAGTGTAACTGTTTTAAAGCATTGATTTTATCATCCTTCTCGTTTATATCCTCTGCTAAATCTTTAGCTTTGTATAACAGATCCGAAATTTCCTCATATTTTTCACCCTTTAAAGTTAAAATTTCTCCCATGTTGACATAACACTTACAAGTGTCTTTTAGATTGTCCTTCACTATTTCCAATTCTTTTTTGTTGTACTCCAAAGCTAAATCATATTGGTTATCATCTTTATATGTCTCGCTTAAAGAACTGTAACAAGACAGTAGTTGCCTCCCAGATTTTCCAGCTTTTTGAGCGTTATCCAGCATACTCAAATAAGATTGAATTGCATGTTTATAATTCTTAACATCACAACAAGTGTCTCCATGCTTCTCATATAATTTTTCTCTCTCCTCAAAATTATTTTCATTAACCTCAGATAATTTTTTTTCTAAATCACACAATGTCACTGCTTTTCGTAATTTTCTTTGTACTGTTTTTTTATCACTTTCGTTTGGAGGGTTTAATTTATATGCTTTTTTCAAAATATTTTTAGCACCTGCATAATTACATGTTAAAAAATAAGCATCAGCTTTTAACAACAAAATAACAACTGTTTGTTCTGGAGATATGGAATGTGACCTGGCAGAATCAAAAGAATCATGGGCAGCAGAGAAATCTCCTGCTTTTAAATGCATTTCACCTTGAGCCATATAACATCGAACTAAATCTTCTGTCAAATTTTCATTTTTACAAATGTGAATGGCTTTTTGAATGTATGACTGAGCTGTTTTCGGATGTCCCTGGAGTTCAGACGCAAGCCCCAAATTATACAACGACCTTTCTTTCATTTCAGCTCTTTCTCTCTCTGAAATATTTTTCAGTTCTTTTTCACATATATTTAAACTTTTAATGAAAGCATCATTACACTTCTTGATACAGATTTCAAAGCCATCATCAGTGATTTTACTTTTGTCTGCTGCCCAACAAAAATAAACCCTCCCCATGGTCACCCAAGCTCTTTGCTCCTCGACTTTATCCTTTGAATCTAATGAGTACTTTAAATATAATTCTACAAATTTCAAAGATTGTTCATAATTCCCTAAATTACAGTACATCTCTCCAATCATTCTGTTAGCAGTGGCAACACCTTCTTTGTCTTTAACAGACTCACAAATGTTTAGCTCTTCCATGTACATATCCAGTGCTTTATCATAAGAGCCTTGGTCTCCATAATAAACGGCTAATTTCCGGCAAAATCTGGCGATTTTTTCGTTATTTTTACTTTTGCGAGCTTCTTCAAGTCTACGAATTAACTTTTTTTCACCAGGAGAGCTCATTTTCGGTTACTTGCACAAGAAAATGTCAAAAATGCATACAATTTTTTTTTAACTTTAACGGCCGGTTGTTTGTTTACATTCAAAAGGAATTACGTAATTGGCGGAATCGTTTTAGGGTTTTTCACCGCGCAAAGTTGGCAATGTCATAAATTCATTTCCACTAGAATTCTGAACATTTTGATTGGTCCTTGCATTATTTTATTCATTTTTAACCAATCAGAATGAATCATTCGGTGTCTTGGGTGCTGCTCTCTAAGGACTCTAGCTAAAACAAAAATGGCCGCTGCATTGTTTTTATTTCACATATGACCGGTAAACAATGGATTTATTAAAAATGAACCTGGAAGCAAAAATGTTTATGTCGAATCATAAAACGATATTTGTAATAGATCACACTCCGTATTTCGGTATATCATGTGAGGATTTAATGGAATTTGATTTTAGTAAAACAAGAGGGTTAAGTGTCATCCCGTTAGCGCCTATCTCAAAATCATTATGGACTTGCAGCATAGAAGCTGCCGTGGAATATTGCAGGATAGTATGGGATCTATTTCCAGAGGGAAAACTAATCAGATTCATAGCAAGTGACTCCACAGCACATCATTTTAATTCCTGGAAAAAGAGCGAACAAAATATATCCCACATATTAAATGGAAGTGCTCATTTGGGTGTACCTCCTAGGCATCAACAATCTGGTGATTTTTCTGTAATACATGGATTAAAAGCAGCTATTGAAGCTATGACTGAATGTTCAGAAGCACAGCATTTAAAAAGGACATCTTTGACGGAGAATGCCATGAAGCTAGTGAATAAATGTAGGGTTATTTGTGTAACATCAACAAGGGATAATGCAAGTATGAAAAGTTTGCAGGAAATATTTTTTAAGGTATGTTAATGTAAAGTAAGTCTTTTTGATGTAAATTTATAACAGAAAATTTTGTTTACAGGTTTTAGTGCAACAAAATAAAGTCGCTGCTGCAACAGATCATTTAGTACCAATTCACCATTGCCATTTAGTGATTGTAAATATCTATCCAAACACCAGTGAGACACAAGTTACAGATCAACCGTTAAATGAATTAAGCCCTCTTTTAACAGCAGAAGTGCATTCGGTCTGTGCCGGGAAGGGACTTAATAACAAATTATCCCATCTTATACTAGGACATTATGGTTTATCATCAACAACTGTAACTGGGATTCCAATGAAAGAAGAACAAAACGCAAGCTCAAGTGCTAATTATGACGTTGAAATTTTCCATCATGCAAATGCACATACTGATCTTTATAAAGCATCAGTAACTGATCCGTTACTCATTAAAGCAAGAAAAGAAGGAGCAGATTATGATACTGTTACATTAAAATGGTGCACTCCAAGAGGAAGTTCAGCTCATGAAATGCATAACTGCACTGCAGCATACAGAGTGACTCCTGTCGACGTTAACAGTCGGCCGTCGTCGTGTTTGATTAATTTTTTGTTAAACGGGCGTTCGGTCATGTTGGAAATGCCGAAACGAGCCGGAGGGAAAACTATAAGTCATTTGTTAACGGCTCACGGGGGTGAAATTTTTATTCACGCTTTAGCCACGGGTCGTAGCGTGTTAGAAGACCCTCCTTCCATTTCCGAAGGGGTCGGAGGTCGCGTCACCGATTACAGAATAACGGATTTCGGTGTTTTGATGCAAAACAATACTCTTGTGCCGTTACAGGGGAAATTAAACGAAAACGGCTCCGAAAAAATAGGTTTACCCTTGAATCGAATGAAAAGCAGATTAGACAGACAAACCAAATACTGGCCGATCACGATATCAAGTACTTTCATAATGAATTTAAGGCAATACATCGATCCCTTACCCCAATTAATGACCAAAGAAGAGTTGACATCGGAAGAAGTGGTTTTATGCAAGCAAGTGATATACGGTTTAGTTACTTTAGAAACGAAACACGAACCTTTAATCCAACCCAACACGGGGGTTAGGGGCAAAGGTCAAAAACGCGAGGAACAATATAAAATAATGTGGAACGAATTAGAAAAATTTGTAAGGACTCATTGCCGCTCCGATCAGCACAACAAAGTCCTTCATTGTTTATTGGAATGCAGGAACAAAGAACCTGATAATAAATTACCCGGGGATAAAGTAGAATTAGATCAAGCTCTCAGGGAACTAGACGTGATGACGTCGAAAATTTCGGAGACTTACGGTTCGGATTCCTCTGTTCCTCGTGCGTCCGTTATCCGAGCCACCACGGATTCCCCGATGAGTCCTCCTCCAGTTTCCAAAGCAGTTTCTCCTTTGCTTTCCAATTCTCGGCAGGGGAGATCGACGGCGGGTTCCAGCATTTATTCGGGACCTAAAACATTAATGGATATGTGGACCGGAAAGTTAACTGCGGAAAGTAAAAGTTTAAAAGAGAAAAGGGCAGATTTTTACGGAAGAGCAAATTCGAACGGTTCCGTTGCTACGCTTTATCCGAATTTGCAAAAAGACGAAAGGGAACGAAATGCGAGGACGGAAGATGCTATTATGGAATAAATGTATAAATGTATATCGATTTTATTTATTATATTGTATTTTTTTTTATGAAGACTGTCATTTACCACATAGCCTTAAAAATAATTTTGAAAAGTACGAAGATGAATTATTTCGAATTATTCGTACAACTTTTTAAAAAAAACTGACGGGAAAGCGGGAAAATTCAAAAAAAAAATCGTCGAAGCGCCGAGATTTTCTATACCCCTTTATTCCATACTTAAAAAAATGTAGGAAATCAAAATTTTTGACGCTCTGACTAGAGCTCTCCCCTTTTTTGCTCAGAGCTTTCTACACCTCTTGTCGCAATCTTAAAAAATGCACAAAGTGTTCCCCGAAAACGGCGTAATAAGCGTTGAGTTACACTCTGGAGTACACTTTTTTTTCGTTTCAGTGCGTCGGAGGTTAACTGATATATCTCCCATTGAAAAATGAAGAAGATACGTCATTTGATCTCCGGCGCACGGATCTAGGCATGGTCTCAAATTTTGATTAGAGGTAAATCGCTTTTTTTGGAATATTTGTCCAGCATTTCAATGTTTTTTAGACTTATTTGTAATAAAGAAGTAGATAGAAAAAAAAATTTTTGACTTGTTTCTTGTAAAAGAACAGAATTGGGAACTTGTAAATCTTGGAAGTTTCGCTTTTAAAATTATTAACCTACCCTTATCGGTAGGTATTAAAATAGAAGGCCCATGAAATAATTTCTGCAAGTTACTAACACTGCAACGTCATGACTTTTTTTCCCCATGGTAACCTCTTTCCACTTTCCGGCATTGCAACTTCCGTTCCTTACATCAGAAATCGTAAACCAATACGAAAAAAAAGCACAAAATAATTTACCTATTCCCTTTTCATACTTTTCAAAAATTTTCAATTACATCCTGCATTTTTCTAAAAATTCCTCTAACAAAAAACAATTTAAGTACTACTGAAACAATTAATTATAACAAATAAAAACCTACTTTCGAGTATTAATAGTTTACACCGACTAGATAACATTTAACACAACAATGACTAGAATAATTTTCTCCTAGTAAAGTCTTTTAAACAGTGGAGGTAACTGATAATAGTTCCATATAATACTGAACCCACGGTCCATTTTCGAAACGGACTTTACTAATTATTTTGATATGCTTTAACAGAACCAAGTTTTTGGTTCCTCCGTTTGTCAGAAATCCACGACAGCCCTAAAATAATAAAATAATTCTATTTGAAAACGGTCTTTCCAAAAAACAGTTAATCAACGTTTATTCTTACGTTCTCATTGTTCCAGTGTAAGGTGGAGGGGTAGGCCGGCTAATCCCGTTTGTAGCGGTTAATCGTACGGTAGCTTGAGGACTTGCGTTTTGCGAATGAGTCGTTCCGTTTAATTCCGGTGTCACATCTCTTTGCGTCCCTCTTTGAAGGGAATCAGTTTGGTATTGTGACATTTGAACTTCCGTGTTCGGTCCTTTTCGTTTCGACCTATAAAAAAAATTTTAATGTTTTATGACAGCGGTAGGTCTAATTTTTGTTTCGGTTTTTACAAACGAAATTATTTTTGACACGATGCAAATTCGCCACACAAAAAAAAAAAACCAGTGTTATTAACAGAAAAAAACCAGAAAACTTAAAATCAGAAAAAAAAAACCAATCGATCACACGCAGGGACAAACCTGGCATAATCTTCACATATTTCAAAGATCGATTCAAAGAATTCGTCTGATTCGTCTCGCCTAAAAAACAGTACATTTTGAATTTTATTTAAATTTTTTTTTTTTTGGGGTTGTATAGTATTTTATAGAAAATATTTGGTAACGTAAATAAATAAGAAATTTAAATTATAAAATCTAAATTTTTGCCAAAAAATGAACAGCTTTTTTTAAAGCATATACCTTATAGCTGTCACATAATTCAGCTACCAAAAAAAATTATTTATGTAACGCTGAAATTTTTCTTCAATATTTGAACTTACATTCCCTCACGTTGAAATCCTAAAATAAGTGTAAGTATAACGACGGATATGATCATAATTAATATCGGAATTAATATTGTAAAAGCGAATTCTCCAGCGTAGCTTCGCTGAGAAACTTCAGCTTTCGTAGGTCTCGTCCAAATTGGTTCTTTATCTAATTCAGGCAGCATTGACGCTTCGTTGGAGTTTTCCAATAATTTTTCATTCGACTGTGCTGTTTCGTCAATCTGAAAATTAAAAAATGTATGTATTACAACTCTGAAAACTCCCTCCCCCCTTTCTCAAAAAAAAAAAAAAAAACCATACCAATTTAAAATTACACCAATCCAAAATGAATCCTTCGTCCCTAAACAACCTCTCGACTGTGGTTCTCTTAAAATCCCTAGGGCAATATTGCAATTTAGAAAGCGGTCTAACCTCCTCTTGCAATTCTATTAACGTATTCGAAAACTCGGACACGCTTCCAAGACGTATAACAACCCTAAATTCCGAAAAAAAATTAATTAATTAATTAAAATCATTTTAATTAATTCGCTCATTAATACTTACCCTTCACCTTCATTAGGCCTCAACGGTAGTCTAGCACCTAACGTAACGGCGCTGTTTAAAAAAGTCACATACAAATCGGAAAAGCTCTCCTTCCATAATTTATATTTAAAAATTTCCAAAAGGCGGGAGATTTTGTAATTGTCGAAGAAATCTTCTACGTTTAAATTATCGATTTTCATGTGGACGTGATGAGTGGCCAAAGCTGGTTTGGGTTCCACATTTAAATGCAAAACCCTTCGTCTCGTTTCGTAAGTCCTCCGGTTTAATCCCACGACTTCTATCTAAAAACATAAATTAAAAGGGATGATTTTAGCAAAAATCGTATTAAAAAGCAAAGCGAATCGCAATTAGTTCCGGAATAAAATAAAGCTCGCCAAACTCAACGAGATGCCGCAATAAATAACCTAATCTAAGCATTGCGAATCGTAAATAGCTTTTCTACGTCAAATTGCGGCGGAAAAAAAAAAAAATTAACGGCCGATTCGTTAATACTACCAACCGCAATAGTATTTTTCTTTCCAGGTGTCGAAGGTAAATATTCCAAGTACGAGACAAGGTTTGGTCGAGTTTTGAAATTTACCTTCAATACCAGAAAAAAAAAAAAAAATTATTCCGAGGAAAAAATATTTGGACCATTTAGACCAAATAGAATATTTGGACCATTTAGACCAAATAGAATATTTGGACCATTTAGACCAAATATTTAGTCCAAATATTTAGTCTGTTTCCCACATTTACATGGCACTGCCCTGTCGCAGGGGTAGTAGAAATTTATCTTTAACATTTACAAAATTAAAACAACAAAAGAAAAAAAAAACCAAAACCAAACTGACAAATAACATCTGCCAAATATCTACGGGAAAATAAAAAATAAAAATCCGTATCATGACTCCAATTCCTACAATGAAAAGAAAAAAAAAGGATGAAAATTATTATTGCAAATAGCTTACATTATTTTTTTTTAAATACTTATTACTACAAGGTAATAAACGGACGATCACTGAAATCAGAATATAAACAATATTAAGAAAACCCATGAGAGGCTATTAATACTCCATGCAATGACAAGGAATTATTTGTGATTACAAATTTTTTTATCCAGCCTAACCGATCCAGTTTTTTTACTAAAGCTCATATGCGGATGGATAAAAAAAAAAAATAAATAAATAAATAAAACTAACAATACAATCACTTATGACAATTTTTTAGAAATCCAAAAAAAAAAAAAGACCAAAAATATATTCTTTTTGGTCAGACAAAAAAAATTCAGGACTGACATTACAAAAAAAAATGGGACAACACTTTCTTTTGACAGAAACTACCTGGAAGCGAGTTTTACTGTTGTCCTGCAAAGGTGACCGACAAGCTCGTGCACATTGAAAAGGCGATCTTACAATCTAAATAAATAAAACAATAAGTAAGAAGGAAAAAAAAAAAAAGTTCTTCGACTTTTTTTTTGGAGCACATACTCTTTTTATCACATACTGCATATAAGTAAAAAAAAAAAGAGATTTACATTTAATTAATTAATAGTCCACCCATAAAAGGATTTGATATAAAAGCCACACAGACTTACATTAAGTATTATTTTATTCTGATTCGATGTTGTACCTCATTTGAATATGAATTGCACAGGTAACGATTACTATGCAGTGAATAACCACAGTGGGACGTTTTATTCTGGATAATCAATCATCAAAATTGATTGAACTTTTTAAAGTGATTTCTTTTTTTTTTTTTAAGAAATTATGCTAAGTTTTCAAAAGTTTTACATCAAGGTTTTGTGTGAATTTTAAAATCAAATAATGCTTTTGATAAGTCAAATATAAGGCTTTTAATATAATCAAATAAGGCTTTTCAATAATGTGATTGTCAGATTTTACGGATATGTATAAGAAACAATTTTTTATTTCCAGATAAAGTGTTTAACCAAAAATGGTTTGTCTAACTAACCTCAATATCCTCTTGCTCTTTTGGAGGAACTCCATACAAGAACCCAGTGTGATGCCTTTTGCTGTACAGATATTCGATCCATTTAGGTAAATCAGGAGCATTCAATAATGAAGCTTGATAATCGAAGCTGTCCCCTGAGCGAATTGTCCAATTAAACATATTCGGTTCAATTGGCAGAATGAAAACTTTTGTAGTGTGAACATTTTCACATGATGATAAAATGATCGATGAGAAAACCCCAAAAAGAACAGATAAAATTTTCTTCATAATTGATAAATCTGGAAAGAAAAAAAAAATTCTTGAATAAATTACAACTGTTTCTCATAAACTGCTTGACCACATATGAAAAGCATTAAGTTTTCATGGAAAAAAAGAAGCGAAAACCATTGCATGTTTTGAATTTTAAACCAAGCAAAAAAAAAAATGATCAATACAATTAAAAAGGAATGTAGTTAAAAAATAAGTTTTGATTAAAAATTCATTCAGTAGATTAATCGTGTTTAATTTGATTACGTTCTTTTCCTTATTGCACTTACTTGAGAATTTCTTGAGGGGCTAATTACATTTTTTTTACATTGTTTTCTAACATAATTGATTGTAAACTTCTTTTTTTTCGTATATTTTTAAAATTATTCAGAAGACAGGATTAAAAATTCCCGGGAGTAAATTTTCCGAGAATAATATTTCGTGTTTCGGATTTCAAATTTTTTGATAAGTTGCAGTAGCTTGCTTGACGTGTATTCCAGTTCTCCGAATCGAAAAATACAAAAATTATTGCTATTTAAAAGTTAAAAAATTAAATTAAATCAAAGCAACCAGAAGTATACCTAAAAATTCGCCAAAATATATTCCCGGGAATTTAAGTGTCTTTTAAACCGCTTCAAACATGGCCGCCAGCTGCTGCTGCTGCTGCGGTGGTTTTCTCTTAAAGCGGAATACGCGACACTTGCGACAATGATAATAGCAGCAGTAATCCCTTTCGGAAAGATTAAGTGATTAAAAATTTAAAAATCCCAACCTTGCAATGGATTAAAACAAAAATCATTTAAAAATTTGAAGAAATGGAATGCGTTTAGCTCCCAAGACAACAAGACGTTTGGATCGATTTACGTCATGACATTGTGACGTCAATAGCAGTAGGCGTTCATCTGGGTTGAACTTGATTTTGTTTGAGCACGGGGAATAGATTTAATGGAAAAAACGTTAGGAAAGTAAACTTTTTTTGAATGTTATGAATTAATTTAATGAATGAGTTATAGTGATGATAATAATGACGAATAACATTCGATAATAATGTTTTAAGTATTATTCCCGTTATTAAAAAAGTGGTTTAAAAAAAATGGCTGGGAAAACCACTCCTGTCGTATTCATTACAGCGAATGTTGGATCCATTTTTGAGGAGGTAAGAAATAAAATTCAAAGGCGAAATAATAATGATTTGTTTTGAAAGCTACTATTTATGTTTGAGTCGACCACGAATCATTTGTTTAAGAGGTTATGATTTGATTTTTCCAAATTTTTCAAAGCATTTTCCAGCCCCTTTTTATTATTTATTTATTTATTTATTTCTATATTTACATAATTTTAAGCATGTCAAGATATGTTTACCAAGAGTATCAACATGAATTTTATTACCAGTTAAAAAACTTGCATGTTAAAATTATTATTATTATTATTTTTTTTTTTTTTCAGCCATCTGTTATGTTGAAGATATGGACGAAGGAATTCTTATCAGTAAGTGTACTCCCAATATTTCATTAATCAAATTTCATTAAAAACTAAAACTGCAAATTCATTTTTATAATCATAATGAGTAACATACGATAGATGTCAGATTGTTTCATTTTTTAAAAAGTTAATTTCTTCCATGTGGGTGTTCTCATCCGACCTAGATAGATAGTTATTATTAGTTTGATTATTTTTTAACAGTCTCATTAATCCTTCTTTTCTTCTTTTTTTTTTTTCCTTTTTCTAGACAATATCACGCTTGGATCCAAAGTTTATAGCCCTTCACTGCCAGGAAGTGGGTGGAAAAAATTATGAAAAATCAATGGAACATGTTGAAGACTTCGTTCAGCTTTTAGTTAATTCAGATGAACTTAGACTGTTTGATAAAGTGAGGATATACCTAGATGAAGATTATTCATCAGCTGAAAATTTCACTGTGAGTGTCAAAGGGATTTCCTAATTTGAATTCCACGTTATAAATGTTTAAGATATGATTCACTTTTATTATTGGAAAATAGAAATATTGCCACAGGCTGAGGTAGAGTTCACGTAAAAGATTTTTCGGCCAAGGCATATGTTTTTTTTGCGTTGCTAATGAGGGAGATAGTCTTCCTGAGGCTGTCATGATTATCATGCAATATGAAATTTTTAACAACTTTGTTAAAAATGGCAGGACATATGAAATGAAAAAAATTTAAGAGCAAGAGAAGTTTTAAAGATCAAGCAAACACTAAAATTTTTCAAACAGGATCCTTGTATTTGCAAAAAAAAAATAGTTAAAGATTGAAATTTGAATGATTTTATACAAAGGAATCTCATGCTCCGATTCTCCATTTTAAAAACCCCTTGGGAACGCTAGCAAATGCTGAGCATTGATTATTGAAACCGCTAAAGTGCACACTGATAACAATGTCAATTTACGGAAATTAATTGCTTTCCATAATAGATCTACTCTCGCCTTATTTAGCTTCATTCCGTAATTGCTTGTTCTTTTTTAATTCATTTACCACGATCTGTGTTTAACGATAATCCTTGTGTATCTTTACAGGCTTTAGGGAATTTTTATTTCATTCACGAATCAATAACAGATGTATTAATTTACGATTTTGAATCTCGGAATTTCGTAGACGTAACCGGTAAAGAAATTTATTCTAAAAATATTGAGCACGTTACTACCAAAGAGAAAAGTAAATTCCCGTTGCAGTATTTTCCTGAGGTAAGATTAAAATATTTTTCCTAATTAGAAATTGTTTCGACCTTGAAAAAGCGGATTTTGATAACTACCTTTTTTTTTTTTTTTTAAAGTGCAAATGGTCCAGAAAAGGCTTCCTTCGAACCAGATGGAATTTAAACGGGACCGTTTTTGATCTGGTTAATATACATTTGTTCCACGATGCTTCGAATTTCGTAGCAATAGAATCGGTAAGTTTAAAAAAAAAAAAAAATGAATTTGGTCGAAGCCAGACCTGGAAGCTGGGGAGCGCTAAATTTTTATGAGCCCAGAAGGGGCTTCAGATGACTCCAATACTGAAAAAATTGAAAAATAAGGAAAACGTATGGGGAAAAAGTTATTCTCTAGGAGCCCTTCCCTACTGCGGACAGTGGCGGAGGGGAGATGACTGAAAGCTCGCACCAACCCCGGGCCCGTAGCTAAGGGGGGGCAAGGGGGGCCTTGCCCCTCTGGCTGACTGGGTGCGACCCCTGGAGCAAATTGGCTAAACATGACAGGTATAGGGAATGAAAGTCTATTGCCCCCCTTAATAAGCCCCGCCCCCCTAGCTCTTCGTTCTGGCTATGGACCCGACCAACCCCAACCCCAACTCCCCACTCCCCACTCCTAAGCTGAATTAATTTTACAATAGGTAAAAAGGCAATTCTTTCGAAAAAATTTTGTGCGCCCTCTAATCAACTTTTGGGCATTTTTTAGTTTTCCCCAGTGGCGTCTCTTGGCAATAAATATTGGGGGGGGGGGGGCGAAAGGAAAAACAAATTTTAAAACGTGACCTAAAATGATTTTTAATGCCCTTTTGCACTGAAAATGAGAAATTATTAAAGGGGACGAAATCCAACATTGGAGGGGCAATGCCCCCCCCCCCCCCAAAAGGGCCTAGCGACGCCACTGCGTTTTCCCCCACACCTTCCAGCTTCCATTTTAAATAAAAATCTTAGCTCAGGTCTTGGCTAACGATGTACCCAAAGCATTCATTTTCAGACTCAAATTTTATTTATTTATCTATTTTTTTTTTTTTTTTTTTTCAGTTCCCTTCAGTTTATAGTGATACTAGAAGACGAGCTCTGGCTTACACGCTGGACAGGTTTCAAACTGACGAGCACAAACCTGCACCATTGTTCCTTTTCGGAGATTTTAATTTTAGAACCGACACTCAGGGCGTCGTTAAACGTCTTTCAGAAGGTCTCAACAGTTCAACGGTGGAAGGGGAAGTTTCCATAATCCAATTTAAACAAGAGGATAAAGTTATTTTGTCCCTCGGGAAAAAAGAATTTAGTCATTCGGATCATCAAACTCTTTTCACGGCAAAAGATGGAGATTGGGTAAGATTTTATTGGGGTCGATTTTGAATTGCTGACGTTTTTTGTTTTGAATTAAATATGACATTCTTTTTTTTTTTCTTTTTATAGCTGCGTGAATTCGATAAAGAACTCGATGCTTTTACCGGTCAATTATTCGAATTTAAGATCTCATTTCCTCCAAGTTATCCCTTTGAAGAAAATTCAACGGGGGATCGATGTTACATGAAAACCAGATGTCCGGCTTGGTGCGATCGTGTTTTTTTATCTCATTCTGCAATTCCTCTAGTCAAAGATGTAAGTTGCCGTGTTTAGGAGCTTACGATCTGTTGCTTAAAATTTCAGTAACATTTTTTTTTTTTACCTTTACCCCCGATGAAGGTAATTTTTAACATTTGAATTTTTTCGGGGGTTCCCAGTGATTTTCCAAAATTTTCAACGAATTCGAATTTTTTAGTTTAAAAATCTAACGTTATAATTTAGGTTATGAGAAAATTTAGAGCCTTATAGTTGTCAATTTTAAAAAAGTTGCTAAATGATGCCCTTTTTAGTAACTTTATTTAATATCATTTTTAATTATTTGAAAAACATTTCTGTGACTAAGAGGTAAATAATAAGTTCTTTTAAGAAACATAAAAACATTTTTAAAAAATGTAATAGGAAGAAAATTGTTGGAGAGCCATACCTTAAAATTGCTTTTTTGTAAAATTTTTGTGGCTTCCAGGCTCCCGATTTATAAATCTGAAATTTTTTTTCTAACGAAATAAACGGATTCGAACAATTTTTGGAAAATCGTTCTCGAAAGGAAACTTTGAAACAGAACGTGACATTAGGGTTTGTCATTTTAAAAAAAATTTTTGAAATGTTGGGGAGCATGTTGAAAATCTGCTTCCTTTAGGTGTAAAACCACTAAAAATTTTTTTTTCAAATTTTTTTTAACCGCTTAGTGGCCCCCTAAGGCCACTAAGCTCTAAATTTTCCTTGCTTTTTAAAAATTTGGTAATCAAGGTCTTTTAAACTCCCATTTATTTTATCCAATTTAAGGGCCCACAAAATATTTTGAAAAAATGTTTTCTTACGTTTTCCAGGTCGTAGAACACGAATTTCACTATCCCGAATTTTTCCGATTAACCCCTGTGACGCCATTAGCGTTTTTATCGAGCTTATACCTGATTTTTCCGACTGAAATTCGTCTTAATCTCGATTTCGGAGCCCTGAAAATTTTTTTATTTTATTGGTATCACTCATACTTATGCAGAAATACCCGTAGAACACGAATTTCACCATCCCGATTTTTTCCGATCAACCCCTGAGTAAAGGTATAAGTGTAAATTCGGTTTTTTGAGGCAAAAATGGATTTTTTTTTTGCCAAAAAACGGCAAGAACTCCTCACCAGTTTGATTTAGAGGTCATGTTCAATGACATTTTTAGTCAGGACACTCTAATTAACAAGGATTTTTGGTGTTTTGAGCCGATTTCCAAAGTTTTTTTACGGTCGGAAAAAATTTGGAACTTAAAAAAAAATTACTGGTAGAATTTTTCAAAATCAGGTATAAGCTCCATAAAAACGCTAATGACGTCACGGGGGCTAATCGGAAAAATTCGGGATAGTGAAATTCGTGTTCTACGACCTGAAAAACATAAGAAAATATTTTTTCAAAATATTTTGTAGGCCCTTAAAGTGGATAAAAAAAATTGAGTTTAAAAGACTTTGATTACCAAATTTTTTAAAAAGCTAAAGTGGCCTTGGGGGCCACTAAGCGGTTAAAAAAATTTGAAAAAAATTTTTTAGTGGTTCTGCACCTAAAGGAAGCAGATTTTCAACATGCCCCCCAACATTTCAAAAATTTTTATAAAATGATACACCCTAACGTGACATTTTACAAAAATAGGAATGAAAGATTCAAACACCCAGAAAGAAATGGAGGATAATTTAATATGCATAAATTAATTTCATGTTTCCAAGATCAAAAGAGCTGGGAAATTGACTTTAGGAAACAAATTTTTTAAAAAACTGGAAAGGATTTTTTAATCAAAGCAATTCAGTCTTCAAAAAGCTGCTAATTAAGACGAATTATTTAATTAAATTAATTTATTTGTTTAATTTTTTTTTGGTTGCTTTACAATTAAAACCAAAATCTATTTATAGTTATTCTTCCTATCTTATTCTAAATTTTATTTTTTCCGAAAAAAAAATCTTTAAATTTAATAGGGCGAAACGGATTTTGTTTTCTTTTTCTCTTTCTTGGTTTTTCACTAAATTTCGTGAACTAAGACTCCTTTTTTTAATACTTAAATTAATATCGTTCATTGATTTTTGTTTCAGTTTAACAACGGCGGGAACGTCGAATATGGACTGATGGGACGAAAGTCATGTATGGGAGATCATAAGGTACTAAAAATTTTTAAAAAAAAATTTTTTCACTTAAAAAAATTTATTTAACAAGAGTTGCATGCATATTATAAGATATCGATATTATTTAATATAAATTTTATAAGTTTACCCGAAAAATGTGCAGCACTTTCAGTAGAACTTGTATTAAACAAAATCACTTTTAATCGAAATCCGCAGTAGAAAAAAAAAATTTTCTGCACACCCTGTAATATTTTGAACTAATGTAAAGAAATAAAAAAGAGATTGTAAAAACAGATTAAAAAAAAAAGAAGAAAAAAATAACGACGGCGAAAAAAAAAAATTAAAATAAAAAAAAATTCACATGTAAAATATACTTTGCATGGGTTTTGGTCTTTTCGCGCTTTTCCAAAAAAAAAATAAAATTCTCATCTCACACAATCTCTCAGCTTTTTTTTCTCTTTTTTCTCCTCTTGTATGCAGCCAGTTTTTCTGGATTTTGAGATTGCACACGAATAATAAAAACAAGGTATTTATATCGTTAAAAAAAAAAATTGAGAGGCTTTCCGCAGTCGTGATTTTCTGGCCTTCCGCTTTATCCCGAATAAAAATTGCGTTTTAGATGTTCGTTGTTTTCCCGAAAGGAATTATCGCAGTTTTGTTGTACATATTCGCTTTAATTTCTTTTAAATGTTACCCTTTTTTCCGATTTTTTCGTACATGGACTCAGTTGTAACCATTTGGAGAGAAAAAAAAAAATGAATGCACGTAAATTAGAAATTATTCTTTGGGCTTCTTATAACGATCGTAAATATTTTTTCATTATTCGCTTGATTTTTTTTTTTTTTTTTTTTACCTTTTTTTACAGGGAATTATACACTTTTTTAATTCTTCAAATTAATTAATTATGGTTTTTTAACTTTTTATTTCAGCCTGTGTACCTGAAGGTCGACATTAAAGGAGATACAGGTAAAACCATTTTTATTTTAAAGAATTCGACTGAAAACGTCCCTATGAGTTTTCTTTTTTTTAAATTTTATTCGTATAAGCGTTTTTCGTAGTAATTGATGTGTATTTAATTCAGGATGTTTTCAAAAGTGTTTTTATTACGATTTTAAACATCCTGCCAGTCACAAAAAAAAGCATGATGAATTGCCTGAAGAATGCTCTTTATTTCTTTACAAAAATTATTATTATTTTATTTTTTATGAGAGTCTTTGTGGTTTTTTTTTCTCACTGCTGCATTATCACGCTTTGTAGCCGTTAAACGTTGAACTTTGAGCGGCACATATGGAAGATTTATATCGTTTGGTTTTTTTTTTTTCCTTTTTTTTTTTATAATAAGAAACTTCTTTGATTGAATGATGGAATGGAGGTAAACCATCAGTTAGTGGCACGTCTTTTTGAAATGTGATTTATCAGTTCCCATTTGCTTTTATAAATTCATCTTTGGTAAATTGGAGAGATTTGGAATAATATTTTTCTATTAATTTATTATACATTGGCCCACTAATTAAAACCTATAGTAAGGAAAAATCGTCTCCGCCAGGCAGAAGTCCCATGTAAAACCATGTAACCTGATTTCAAAAGTCTACACAAAATCCTACTTCCGGGGATTTCTATATGGAAACAAAGTTCCATCTGAAAGATGGCGATAACTTATCGATATATCGAAATATAAATTATCGATATTTTTTTTGATAATGCGAAATGTCGACATATTGATCATTTTCATGCCAAAAAATGCGTTTATTCGATAACTTTTCAAATAGTTAATTTTCCCTTTTTTTTTCTGGAATTTGTCGTGCTATTTCTGCAACTCACCTTGTAATTAAGGTATTAGTTCGTTTATACCACCGGCCGATGAGATGAGCAGTGGAAAATTATATTGATTTTAAAAAAAATAATTTTGTTTTCGAAAATTTGGTGTTTTACAAATGAAAATGAGATCCGATCGCACTGAAACCGTGCTAAAAAGTTTTGTTGTTTACAGACAAAGATTCAATATTTAAAATGATTAAAAAAGGCTTTATGGTTCCTAAATTTGATAATTTTTTAAAATTTTTTCGCAATAAAAAAATAAAACGCCATTGTTTACTATTAACATATCGTTATTGGGAACTTTTATATATTGATTAGGGTGTGTCATTTTAAAAAAAGATTTAAAATGTTGGGGGCCATGTTGAAAATCGGCTTCCTTCAGGTGTAAAACCACTAAAAGAATTTTTTTCAAATTTTTTCTTAACCCCTTAATGGCCCCCCAAAGCCACTTTAGCTTTTTAAAAATTTTGCAATCAAGTTCTTTTAAACTCCATTTTTTTAATCCACTTTAAGGGTCTACAAAATATTTAAAAAAAAAAATGTTTTCTTATGTTTTCGAGGTCGTAGAAAACGAATTTCACTATCGCGAATTTTTCCGATTAACCCCTGTGACGTCATTAGCGTTTTTATCAAGCTTGTACCTGATTTTTCCGTCTGAAATTCGGCTTAATCTCGATTTTGAAGCTCTGAAAATTTTTGTATTTGATTGGTAACACTCATACTTATGCAAAAATAGCCGTAGAACACGAATTTCACCATCCCGATTTTTTCCGATCAACCCCTGAGTAGGGGTGTAAGTGTAAATTTGGTTTTTTCGGGCAAAAATGAATTTTTTTGCCAAAAAATGGCAAGAACTCCTTACCAGTTCGTTTTAGAGGTCATGCTAAATGACATTTTTTAGTCAGGACACTCTAATTAATAAGGATCTTTTGTGTTTCAAATCAGTTTTCAAAATTTTTTACGGTCGACACTATAGAGTGTATGGTGCCTAGGCCAGAAACACTCTAGAGTGTATGGTGCCTAGGCAAGAAACACTCTAGAGTGTATGGTGCCTAGGCACGAAACACTCTAGAGTGTATGGTGCCTAGGCAGGAGACACTCTAGAGTGTATGGTGCCTAGGCAAGAAACACTCTAGAGTGTATGGTTCCTAGGCACGAAACACTCTATAGAGTGTATGGTGCCTAGGCACGAAACACTCTAGAGTGTATGGTGCCTAGGCAGGAGACACTCTAGAGTGTATGGTGCCTAGGCAAGAAACACTCTATAGAGTGTATGGTGCCTAGGCAGGAGACACTCTAGAGTGTATGGTGCCTAGGCAAGAAACACTCTAGAGTGTATGGTGCCTAGGCAAGAAACACTCTAGAGTGTATGGTGCCTAGGCAGGAGACACTCTAGAGTGTATGGTGCCTAGGCAAGAAACACTCTAGAGTGTATGGTGCCTAGGCACGAAACACTCTAGAGTGTATGGTGCCTAGGCACGAAACACTCTAGAGTGTATGGTGCCTAGCCAGGAGACACTCTAGAGTGTATGGTGCCTAGGCAAGAAACACTCTAGAGTGTATGGTTCCTAGGCACGAAACACTCTATAGAGTGTATGGTGCCTAGGCAGGAGACACTCTAGAGTGTATGGTGCCTAGGCCAGAAACACTCTAGAGTGTATGGTGCCTAGGCAAGAGACACTCTAGAGTGTATGGTGCCTAGGCAGGAGACACTCTAGAGTGTATGGTGCCTAGGCAAGAACCACTCTAGAGTGTATGGTGCCTAGGCAAGAAACACTCTAGAGTGTATGTGCCTAGGCAAGAGACACTCTAGAGTGTATGGTGCCTAGGCAGGAGACACTCTAGAGTGTATGGTGCCTAGGCAAGAAACACTCTAGAGTGTATGGTGCCTAGGCAAGAAACACTCTAGAGTGTATGGTGCCTAGGCAGGAGACACTCTAGAGTGTATGGTGCCTAGGCCAGAAACACTCTAGAGAGTATGGTGCCTAGGCAAGAGACACTCTAGAGTGTATGGTGCCTAGGCAGGAGACACTCTAGAGTGTATGGTGCCTAGGCAGGAGACACTCTATAGAGTGTATGGTGCCTAGGCAGGAGACACTCTAGAGTGTATGGTGTCTAGGCACGAGACACTCTAGAGTACACTCTAGAGACACTCTAGAGTGTACTCTAGAGTGTACCATCACCATACACTCTATAGTGTCGACCGTAAAAAATTTTGGAAACTGATTTGAAACACAAAAGATCCTTATTAATTAGAGTGTCCTGACTAAAAAATGTCATTTAGCATGACCTCTAAAACGAACTGGTAAGGAGTTCTTGCCATTTTTTAGCAAAAAAATTCATTTTTGCCCGAAAAAACCAAATTTACACTTACACCCCTACTCAGGGGTTGATCGGAAAAAATCGGGATGGTGAAATTCGTGTTCTACGGCTATTTTTGCATAAGTATGAGTGTTACCAATCAAATACAAAAATTTTTAGAGCTTCAAAATCGAGATTAAGCCGAATTTCAGACGGAAAAATCAGGTACAAGCTTGATAAAAACGCTAATGACGTCACAGGGGTTATTCGGAAAAATTCGCGATAGTGAAATTCGTTTTCTACGACCTCGAAAACATAAGAAAATATTTTTTTTAAAATATTTTGTAGACCCTTAAAGTGGATTAAAAAAATGGAGTTTAAAAGAACTTGATTGCAAAATTTTTAAAAAGCTTTGGGGGGCCATTAAGTGTTAAGAAAATTGAAAAAAATTTTTTTAGTGGTTTAACACCTGAAGGAAGCCGATTTTCAACATGCCCGCCAACATTTCAAAAATTTATTTTAAAATGACCCACCCTAATATCGATATATTTCAGATTTATCGCCGCCACTATGTGAAACAATTTGTG
>CM075213.1:0-76898 GCA_037577465.1 Liposcelis bostrychophila | reverse complement strand
AAAAAATAATTTATGGATTTAATCGAGTTTTACTCTGACGTGCAAATTTGTTTGGAAAAGTTTAAGAAAAGTCGAATTCCTTTCCGTTTTGTAGGAAATGAAATCTAAGGATCTAAAATTAGGGGATAACAGTGAAACCAAAATTCCCGAAAAATTATTTTAAAATTTTAATTTCTACTAGCCGTTCAGGATATATGGGGATATATGAGGAGTAAATAGAGAAAAAGGTTTTGTTTTCCACCAAACATTTTTGGCCAAAAAGCTAAAATTCTCGGAATTAGTCACGTTCCCTGCAACAGGTGGTTTAAATTTAATTTCGAAAAAAAAAAAATTCAAAAAAACCGAAAATTTAATGAAAATTTGGCAAAATCCTTGGTAGAGAGAGAATAGTATATTACATATCAGGCATGGAGGTGGCGTATTCGGCGTCGAATACTTCTCTCTCGTTTGTTCTCGTTTGTTCTCGATTGTTCTCGTTTGTTCTCGTTTGTTCTCGATTGTTCTCGTTTGTTCTTGATTGTTCTGGTATTAACAAGATAATTCGGAATACCTGGCATTATTGTAGTGATGAAACATCGTTTGTTCGCGTTTGTTCTCTATTGTTCTCGTTTGTTCTCGTCAGAAAAATGATTTAGTTCATTTGTGGCTGAAAGTTCTGATCAAAAGTCGTTCGTTCAGTCGTTTGTCAGGGAAGAACAACCGAGAACAAACGATTTCTGATCAATACAATAATGCAAGATATTTTAAGAGGAAAACTATCGCTTTTATAATATTATAAAAGTCGAAATCTCTAAAGTCCTTAACTTTTATGGACAAACAAACAACATTGAGAGAAAAAATTTCGTCGGGTACTTGAGCCGAATGGGAATCGAACCCACATCTACCGTTTGCCGGACGGGTGCTCTACCATTAAGCTACCGACCCGCACTCGACGAACTCAAGATATTCCAAATTATCTTGTTAATACCAGAACAATCAAGAACAAATGACTTTGATCAGAACTTTCAGCCACAAATGAACTTAAACGTTTTCCTGACGGGAACAAACAAGAACAAACGAGAACAATTGAGAACAAACGAGAACAAACGAGAACAATTGAGAACAAACGAGAACAAACGAGAAAAATTGAAAACAAAGGAGAACAATCGAGAACAAACTATGTCTGATCAATAATGGACAAAAAAAAAGAACACTGTAAACCCGACGTGGCAGCAGATTGAATAACAAACCGGAAAGATGGCGCGCTCTATTGAGGGGAAAAAATGGGTCCTGCTGCATGCAGACCTCAAAAGTCTGTATTTCCAAAATTTGAGAAGATGGAGTACCGAAATATTTGTAGAACATTTCAGAACAATCAAAAAGACATTGACAGACAAGTCCTAAATATTACAAATAGGCCATGATTTTTTCATACCCAGAATGTCTTTCCAACAATGAAAAATTCAACCTGATAGTATTTTTCGTACAAGAACAAACCTTTTTCTCGGAAAACAAACAAAATGAAATCGATTCAAGCTATTTAAACGTCTGAATTTGACTTTATTTTATTTCCGTGAAGTTGGCAGTGCCCTTACACCTCCTAATACTGTCATACCTGTTGCAGAACAAACGTTGAATTGGCCGGAACAATGAAGAACAAATCAAAAGCAACCGACAAAGGCAAAAATTTTTGATAAATTCAAATTGGATCCTGTTCGCGTGAAGTTAGCAGGATCCACCAACTTTTGGCTCCAGTTTTTTTCAGGTTAGAGAACAAATTGGAACAATCACGGAACTATTAAAGAACAATAAAAAGCTACTATTATATATATATAAGACTATTTTCGATCAAATCCGTTGACTGGGTCCTGCCAACTTCACAGACGTAAAATATTCGGCTTGTTCGAAATTAAAAAAAGAAAAAAAAAAAAATTTGACTTTTATTTCAATTTTTTAGGCAACTGAAACTGTTAACTAATTTTTTCTTCAAAATTTTTTTTCGTCTGCTGCGAAATTTTTATTTCTAAGAAGGAATTTCTAAATTCCTTCATTTTTTTTGGTGCGTACCCGGGACACATGACATTCACTTATTTATAGGGCGGGTTGAAAATGAAAAATTTTGGATTTTCAAAATGCCTGATGCCGCAATGGTTGTGGTTTATCATTTGTAAAATTATTTTCCTTTTCTAAATTTTTTTTAAACTGCATCTTGAGCGTGCGCAAGAGGGCCTATGGATTGGACAACTCCATGGAAAACTCCATGAAGTTTTCCAATCCATATATGATGGATCTATCATATGATGGATGAAAATTCGACTTTTAGATTTTTGTAAAAAAAATAAAGTTTCCTACCGGATTTTTAACGTAGATTTCGAAAATAAAATTGATTTGCGCTTAGCTTTTTCTGTTCTTGAGATACAGGCTAAATTGGGAGAAAAATGTTAAAAATCTGAAATTTTAATATCTTTATCATACTTTTTACTATATCTCAAAAACCGAAGCAGATAGTCGCAAATCGATTTAATTTTCGAAATCTACGTTAAAAATCCGATAGGTAACGGCACTTTTTTCACAAAAATCTGAAAGTCTAATTTTCATCCCTTATGGAATTTTCAAAAACTTTGGACCTCTTGCGCACCCTCAAAGTGCCGTTAAAAAAAATTCAAAAAGGAAAATATTTTTACAAATGCCATTGCGCTACCAGGCGTTTTGAAAATCCAAAATTTTTGACTTTCGACCGCCCTAGGCTATATAAATTTAATAAAAAGTCAAATAATTAAACATTCATGGTCGATCAGTATTTTTTTAATAGATAAGATTCTCGATCCGGGTAAAAGCCTAAGACCTGCGTTCGGGCAGAATACCAATTATTACTATTATAAGTAAATTATTTGAATACTTAAAATTTTTAAGAGCAGTGAAAACAGATTTATTAAAATATAACCTTTGACCTTTCTTTCAATTACCTATTCTTTCAATGAAAGAAAATGTTAAGCTTTTGAAATAAATTCAAACACCTACGCACTTTATCTTCTTTTTGGTATCAGAGCGATGATCTGCCTTTTTTTTTACGCTTTCACTAAAGCATTACTTACACGTAAGATTTTTATTTTTTTAAAAAATATATTGGGGAAATCATCTAATAACGAAATCATGACCGAACGTCAAAATTTTACGGAACATAAAAATAATTTTCCCATGACAAAAAAAAAAAAATAACCTCCCATTTTACGATACTCATAATGTAGCTCAACTAATAACTCCTGAGAAATGTGTAACGTTAGCGGTTGGAATAAAGACGAAATTAGGGAATATGGGAGTTAAAAGGGAACCGGGGCTGTGGTAGGTTGAAAGAGTAAAAAACTTGGAAAGGGAAAAGGAGGTGAAAGTGGATTGCCTATTTTTACCTCCCTACCCCCCATGTTCTTTCGCGGCCCCACCTCCTTCTTTTTCTTACTCTTTACTATCTTCATTGTCTTTTCCTTTTAATGTTTTAGCGTGTCTCTAAATCCAGTCTAAACATAAATTTCGTCTTTTAATTTTAAAGCTTTAGCTGTAAGAAAAACGGTAAATTAAAGCTTGAATAACAAAAGTAAGTTCGTTAACGGAATATAACTAAAGAAGTTGAATATATGCCTTTTAGATTTTAAATGCTTCAGGCACTTTAATGTAAAATAATCATTTTAAAAAAAAACTACGGTCTCTAATTCCCTTAAAAAAAATAAAAAAAATAAAAAATAAAAAAAAAAAATAAAAAAAAAAAGGATCGGGGCGTGCTTGTTCATTTCCTTCTGCGTAGTAATACTTTTTATTTAAAGGATTGCTTTAGGACGAATGAGATTCTTAATCAACGAAAAAGCAAGATTAGACCTTCGTCAAAAGTAAAAGTTCTTGTAACTAAATATGGTAGAAATAATATTAGTTAATTAATTAATTTGCATGGGTGTAATTACAAAGAATGATATGTCGCAGCGGGGGTTTTTGCTGCATAAGGGAATCGCATTTTGAAAATGTAATTAATTAATAAAATTTAATTAATCGAATTTTCTTGATTTTATGGTGCTAAATAAGCAATAATTTGTCGAACGTTTTAGTTAGATTGAATCCCTATGGGAGTGATATCCATGCTATCGTTTTACTTGTTAAAACAATCAAAAAGAGATACAGTATCGTGAGATCTCCTCATAAATAAACCTTCATTTTCCGGAAATTGCTTTCTTATGGAAAAAATTCACCGTCCTCGTCTTGGTTGTTTTAAAGTGAGAAAAAATTCTTACGTATCAAGGCTTGTTTTTAATAGTTTTTTTTTTTTTTTTTTTTTTTGCAGAGAAATTTGACGTAACCGTAATTTTACGGTTCCCCAGGCTTGTAAGATCGGAAAATGAAGAAGCCACAGCTCTCAAATATTTTGTAAGTATGAGAAAAGGGTGGGAGGATTTCAAGGTCAAAGAACGGCCTTTATTCTGCATATAAAACTCGTAAAATACGTAGGCATTAAAACGCCTGGTTTTGACCCTTTCTTTTCCCTTATAAGCCATATCAAAGCGATTCAAAAAATCAGACTGGGATATGGGGGCATATCCCTACGCAGGACTACGTCTTTGGGGTACTGTCCTGATATTGCTAAATTAAAAAATTTTAAGGCATTTTTTTTGGCTTGTTTTTGGTCAAAAAAATTTGAATTTTTTGATAAAAATATAATTTTTTTCCTGGCACGAAAAAAACTGAAAACTTTTTGATAAAAAAAATCAAAATTTGAAAAAAATTAGTCAAGATTTTAATTAAAGTCTTCCGAGTTAAAATTTGAATATTAAAAACATTACTTTAGCTTAAATTCGTGGCTAAAGGAAAAAGGACAAAATTAAAAAATGTAGTGAACATTTTATTTATATATCTTAAGTCCATGCTTTCGTTCTTGTCGTCTAATTTTAAAATAAAATAAAATTTTAACTTTAAATTTCCTGCAGGCTTTTAAAATGAGACCGAATCAAAACCCCGACATTCAAAACCCCGACATTGGAAATCGGGGTTTTGAATGACGGGGTTTTGATTTTTGACTTTTATTATATTTTATTTAAATTTAATTTAATTTATTTTTTATTTTTAAAAATATTTTTAAATGACGGGGTTTTGAAATCAGCAGTTAAGTCCTATATACATGGGCGGATCTTGGATTTTTTCCTAGAGGGGGTCAGAATAGGGAAAAATATTTTTTGGTAGGGGGGGGGGGCTGATACCATTCAGGCCATATAATTTTCAAAATTCTAGGGAAGGCTAGCACCCCACAGCTCCCCCTCTAGATCCGCCCATGCCTATATATTAAAACGCTAAGGAAAATAAGCGATGCCCGACACGTACGGGGCCCCTTCCCGACCGATTTGATGAAATTTTCAGGGGGCAATAGGTCATCCTGACTTCAGAGTCTATGAGCTTTTATGAAATGAACATTCGCTCTAGAGAGCGAATGAACAAAAGCTCTAGAGAACTGAGAAGTTCTAGGGAGCTTTCAGCAGAAAGTCAAGATACCACACAGACCGACAGAGACCGACGGAAATTCCACAGGACCGGAAAGGGGAGGGGGTTCTCGAAATTCTTACGATTTTTTATATATGGGGAGGAGTTTGGAAAATCTCTGTAAGAATTTCTATTGCAATGTATTGCTCAGAAAATTTTCTATATTTTAATTCTTACTAGTTCTATTACCTTCTATATAAGTGGTATTAAATTTCAAAACCCCGACATTTCAAAAATTTTAAAAAATTAAAAATAAATTAAAATAAATAAAAAATAAAATATAATAAAAGGCAAAAAGCAAAACCCCGACATTCAAAACCCCGATATCGAATGTCGGGGTTTGAATGTCGGGGTTTTGCTAGGGTCCCTTTAAGAGAAATGCCAATTTTAATTTTAAATTTTGATGTAAATTTTAAATTTTAACTTTAAATTTCCCAAGGCGAAATACATGATTTTGCGCCAATTTTTTGCGTACTTTCACATGGTGAAAGTGAAATTTAAGTCCAGCGTGGTCTTCGTGGCGAAACAAATTTTTTGATATTTTGGCTATTTTATGGCCATTTTAGGGCCATTTTAGGGCGACTTTGGCCGTGGGGAAAAAAACCAAAAAAATTCGTATCTAGACCAGTTTTTTGCTTACTCTCACCTGGTGATAGTGATATTTGTGTGTGGCGTCATCTTCGCAGCGAAAAACATTTTTTTAACTTTTGGCCATTTTTTTGTTGAAAGAAAAAGTTAGAAGCACATGTACTTAGGCCAATTTTTGACGTACTTTTTGACTGTCATAGTGAAATTTCTTCTAATATGAAGAAAATTATTTTTTTTCCCTGTAATTGGCCATTTTGGCTAATGCGCCATTTTTTAAAAAATTAACAATTATGCCCTTAGATAGCCCTTTCAAAAAGCTTGTTTTTCGTTTTTTGATTTTTCAATCGGACAACCCATTCTCTGCCAAAAAAATAAAAACTAAATTAGCACTCCCATCCCCGCCTCAGAATCGGCTTTCACTTCGACCCTAATATTTGGCCTAATTTACCCCCTCACTAGGTCCTATAGATGGGTGAAAGTCCAAAGAAAAAAAAATTCATTTTGGGGCACAGCCCTTATGGTAACTCGTGCCTTATTAGAAAATTTCTTGTAAATTTTACTTTAAAAAAAACGGCGAAAATTAATAAAAAAGTTAAATAAAATTTATAAGAAATTTTCTAAGTCCATGCTTTGGTTCATGTCGTCTAATTTTACTATTAAAAAAGGTCAAAAGCTAAAAAAAAAATTGTCAAAATATTATTTAAAATTTTCAAAGTTAAAATTTTAATTTTAAAATAATTAAATATTAATTTTTAGTGCGAACAGACCGGCACCCAGTCAGACACACCCACAGCCTGACAGATTTTCTTAGGACCTAGCCTTAAGAAGTAGTCCTACGTGAAAAAGTTGATAAATTTTTTGGTAGGAAATCAATGAAAGTTATTTCATAAAATTTAAAAAAAAAAATGTCTTGAATGACAAGGCATTTTCTTAAAAATCATTCGAAAACAATAAAAACATCTTTCCAAGATACAACCTGTCCGTTGTCCGGAGACATTTTTGTTTCGGACTGAAACGCTCCGGTTTTTTTTGCAAGACAGAACTTGTTCAAAACACTTCCTTTTTTTGAGTGCGATGCAAAAATTTGGAAAATGTTTTCCTGCGAAAGAAGTTTAATAAAAGTTAAACGTATCTATCTTATTTGCTCTCCTGAAAAAGAAAGACGTGATCCTGGGGGTTTTTACCCTGCGAAGTGTTATGGGAGTGAAGCTCACGACCTAATCAAATCTGGGAACTCTTGATTAAAAACGGTCCTGCTTACGCCGGCAACTTTTAGTTTATAATTTTACCACTCACATCACTTCGCCTTGAAAGTGTTTTTCTCTTTCCCCATTAAATATATTACATTAGAATGTCGTCACTGCTCCATGACGTCATTCATAGCGATAAGTAGCGAAATATTGTAAACCGAACGTTGGTTGATACTGTAAACGGGGAGAACCATTTACATACAAAAACCCAGTTCAATTTTCAGGATTTGTTAGATCTTGGGTGAAACTTCATCCTAAGTAAACTCTAAAACAATATTTTATAAAATAAATAGCGCTGGCCAACCCTAAAACGATATTCTTCCTCTTGTAAAAAGGTATGAAAAAAAAAAGGCTTGAAAAAGCTTTTAAACAACGGTGAAGCGTCCTTTTGTTTACGAGAGTTTAAAAAAAAAAAAAAAAAAGATGAACAAAGGAACACTTACTTTTAAACGTCCTGTGGTTATCCTTTTGTTCGTAATCGTATTCGAGTTGCTCTGAAACAAAATGCAAAAATTGTTAGCTAAACATTATCTTTTTTCCACGAAAATAATTCGGTTTTTTTTTTTTATTTCCGAAAGCCACATCAAAAATTAAAAGAGATTCATTTTACAATAACCGTTGGAGCTGAGTTTAGTTAACTGTATTATACAACACAAACACAAAGTTCGAAATATAAATCTGTAAACATCTCTTAAGATTAAAATAAATCTGCTAAGAATGCAAGAAAGCAATCAAGGAAAATTCGACAATTCCAAGAAATTCATCTTCCTTAAAGGCTTCTTAAAAAGTAAAAAGAGCGAATAATATTTAAATCGCTCCGGAGCTGACAAGGAACAAGTTTTAAAAGAGTTCGCAGTATTTCAAATTAAGTCGGATTATACGTTGAAATTGTTTCTGCTTTAAGCGGAAAAGATTTAACGTTACTTAAACTCCCCCCCCTGTAACCGGTGAATCGGATAATGAACGCCTGAACGCGCAATATTCGAAAGGCGGAAGAAAATTGTTTCCTTGTAAATATTTTCCTATAGAAATGGAATGGAATAAATAGATGATTAATCGATTATTAGTTGGGACAAGGCGTAAGAGAAGTCTGAGAAGTAAACCGAAAAAAAAATCAATTTCGATCAAACATTTGATCACTACTCGCTGGTCGAACTTGAGCGAACTTGTCGCGTTTCCGATCAAAAATTATCAAGGTAATTTTTGCAGTCAAATTTGACTTTGTTGGAAAAATTAAAAATTTGACTTTTTTCGATTTCTTTTTTTTATAGATTGGAAACTGATCGAAGTTGATTTTCATATCTATTCTCCGCAAGCGAACGTTTTCGATCAAAATCGACCATAACATTTCTGCTACGACTGATCAAAAACGACTTAAAATGTTCAGAATGATCATTTTTTACCGCTCAAGAATGATCAACGGACTGCCTTTTGTGCAACTGCAAAAGATCAAAATCGTAATCATTTATGATTTATTTTTATTTTTATTTTTTTCAGAAGAAGTCATATTAGCATGTAACTGAACTTGAAAAAAAAATTTCAAGAGTAAGCTTCAGTAAATACCAGAAGGAATGACTGTTTTGTCTCATATTCGATCTACGGGGGAAAAAATCCAAATTTTACGTAAGTGCTGTATCCTGGAATTTTCAGTACAAGTTTGACCTTGTTTGAAGTGTACGCCGAATCCGAGAAAAATGTCATTGCTTTTCGACCGCATTTTTTTTTTTTTTTTTAAATTTATTTTTTAGCTGCATATACAATTCCAACAAGTTTAAACTTGCACTAAAAATTCAAGGATACACGGCTGTTTTGTCTAACACCAGATTTAAGGAGGAAAAAATCAAAGGAAAAGGGTCCATAAGGCCGATTTTCGGGCTCCCCGATAAATTGTTTGTCAGTACGGGTCAGTAAATGAAACCCATTCTAAAAATATCTGCATATTAAAGTAGTCTTTTTCCCAAAGTCTCATTTTGCGGGGCCTTGCGGGACATGGCCAAATGTCGACTTTTTAAAAAATAAAAAGCTATAATCGAGTATACTTTCGAGCATGTTTTAAGTATTTTTTTTGTATGATTTGAGTATACTTTTTTGTGAAAAACGCTTCTTACGGATTGCCTATAGCGTGCAGCAAGGTGCTACTTAAGCAAAATGACTACTGTACCATCATGGTTATTTTAGGTAAATTTGGTGAGCCAAGTCAATTAACAATATTTTTCGGTGGAGCCGAAAAAAGCCCCTTATGGACCCTCCTCCTTTTAGGTACACAGTTAAAAAAAATATGTAAAAATTTAACAAAATCACTTGTTAATATCGGTCCACATAAAAATGTCAACAAACTCGACATGTCAACAAAAAATGTGTTAAAAATAAAAACATTGAGCGGCCATGAGATCGTCTTTTATTTTTCGTCATTTGTTTTAGTCAACACAGAAAATTTGTTCTTTTTTAACATAGAAAACGTAACATGCTCAGTATGTAGACCCTTTTCTACATAATTACATATTTTTTTTTACTGTGTATCTAACGAACTCCTTTGACTTTTTCTTTTATTTTCGGTACAAGTTTCAACTTGTTCCAAGCAAACAAAAACCAGGAAAACAAAATTAAAGTTTTTCGATAGCAATTTTTTTTGGAATTTTTTTCCCGCCGCCCATACATTTCAGACAAGTTGAAATTTGCACTAAAAATTCCAGGATATACCAAAAATTTGGATTTTTTCATCGTAAATCGAGTATTAGAAAAAACAGCCATTCCTTCTTGCATCCGTGAAGCCTTTTCTTAACATAAGCGCAAAAAATCCATGATTTTGAGCAGCCTTTGGACCGGAACATTGCGTAACAAATAAAAAAATTGAAGTAACATTACAATGAGGACGAAGTGGAGGGACAGAATAAGTCAGTTTATTCCGACGGCAAAATTTCAATAATGCTCCGACATCCAAGACAATCACGTAGACTGTTTCGACCTCAGCCTTCAGAAAATGGACACCGTAAATAAGATAGATAAACAGAGAACGTTGTACCGACGTCAGAAGGCAACCACGCTGTAAACTTCAAACATAATCTACGCGTCATGAAGAAAGATGGTTGACTTCCTGTACCATTTTGTCTACAGCAGTTTGACGTTTGATCGAGATTGCTACAAGTCGCGTCCGTATAGACAGGTCCGGAAACTTGCCATGCCGTTCATGTCCCGTTTAACTACGCAAATTTTAGTTCTAAAACGGGCCATTGATTGCGCTGCGATCTTGATAAAGGCAACATTTCTAATCGTTTAAGTTGGGACCACTACGTCTATGAACGATTTCGGCAGTGGAATTCGCGCAGAGCATTCTGGGACTAAAAGGGACAAACAAGCAGACTACGTCTCTGTGTGATTCGTAAATTAAGAATATGCGGTACAGTGATTTTAGGTATTTCTGGCATTTAATTTTGAAAATTCTTATAATTGATGTCAGCAATTTCTATAAAAGTCAAACCTACAAAATTTTTTCCTCGAACCGAGAAAAATGAATTTTTAACTTCCATGTCTATACTTAGCTTAAAGAAGCATTATTAGACTGTACCCGGTCAGACGACATGATTTGCAGTGTATTATGGGATGAAACGTCACTGTCGAAATCGTCTATAGAGCCGTGCACCTCCATAGTTGTTTACAAATCTCAACAACCAATCAAAAACCGTTTCGCGTAAAAGTAGCGCTAACGGTGGTAGAAAGGAAGAACTAATTTTCGTGCAGTTAAGCGGGACAAGATCTCCCATTTGTAAGTGATAGGAGTTACCGGACCTGCCTATACGGCCGTGGTACAAGTGCTGTGGGTACCTAGGCTAAAACATCAAAATGAGATAATTGATATTTCAGAACAGCCACGTGACTTCTAAAATTATTGATCGAAGTTACAAAATTATCTGGTAGAATGTCATGACGGTAACTACTATAAATTTGAATTCTTGACATTTAAACTGACGCATAGAAATATTTTTCTTTTATTTTTTAAAAATTGCTTCCGTTTCCGTTTTATTCGTACATATTTATTTATCTAACAGGGGAAAACGCTTTACCTTAACAACGATAGCAAAGGAAAAATAATGACTTCAAACTTTGGCTACGGTATAATTAGTTCGCGGGATTAATCATTATGAAGAAGTCATTGTGTAATAGGAAAACAAAAGACTAGTGACATGCTCTTGCGTTTTGTAACAGCTGAACATCAGCAGCTTCACCGCACTTGACATGATATCATACTGTATAAACGGTTGTTTAGGTGAAGGGATCCCGTTTTAGCCTAGATTAAAACGGATTAATGTTTTTACTTCGGCTTTATTACGTCAACATATGAAAATTGGGTAAGATGCATATTTTAAAATTACCCTCTACACGCTTTCGTTGCCGATTTATTTATTTATTTATTGATTTATTTATTTATTTATTTATTTGCTCTTTACGGCAAGGCAAATAGAAAATGATATTTCCGCAGGGTGCCTCTAATGGAGATTAAACGTTTTTGCATGAGACCGAGATCGTTTGGAAAATTTATATTTCGAACCTTTAGCTTAGGGGAAAACGTATTCAAATGAAATGAAGACTAGGCACACACTATGCTACAAAATTATGGATTATAATTTTCCGAAGTTCTGTACATATTTCTTTTAATGTGAACTGAAATTCATTTCCGATATTTTCAAATATAATATGTGAGAATATGGTTTATTTTATAAATAGTCCTGCAAGATCGAAAACGGATGCCGCTGGCCAAGGAGAAGCTCGCTGCTATTTAAAGGGTTTCTTCCTAAAACTCCCATGCTGTTTTATATTACGCTAAAAAGCTTATATTCTATTTATCTATTCTTATATAATCGCCTTATAACGCTAAGAAAATGTCCCAAGTTGGAGTAATAAGCTTAACACCTATTCAAAAGCTTAAAATGCAAATTAAAAATTAGTTTAAAACGTGATTTTTTTTTTCCTATCCACAAAATTTGTTATTACTCAATTTTATTTCATTTTTTTTTTTTATTTCTAGATTTTCAAGAAAGAAAAATAGGAAATGACAATTCCGCTTTTTCGTCAGTTCGTTTTTAAAAGAAAAAGGTGCCTCCAAAAGGAAGTTGATCGATGGGCCGACATTCATCATCTGATTATAATGGTAAAGCTCGCTTAGTTTCTCACATAGAAAATAAAGCTTTTAATCTTCCGGCGCATTTCTATTCTTGATAAAATGGATTTTACTCAAATCGTGGAGACCGTATAAATTCAATTCTCCTTCGTAAAGGAATTTATATATATTTTTTAACGATGTAAAAAAAAAAGACATGCATATTTCGAAGATTAAGCTCAAAAACTTATGGAAAAGCTTTCCGACGTTAGGATTGCGGTTTTGAGAGAATCGGTCGAATTAACATGTTTTTCAGATGGACATTAAGGGGGATTATCAGACCATGAACTGAAAAGCTTGTTTTAATTACGTTTCGTAACCTCCAAATCAAAAAGGTCCGTCTCGGTAAAGTTTTACATCATTCCAGACATTGAATTTCATTCCCAAAATCATTCGTTCATATGAAACTTATAAATTAATTAATCATAAATACACATAGTAAGGTAATTTTTTAAAAAAAATCCAAATTTTTTCTTCTCCGGATTAATTTTTTTTTTCTCTCTTGGTTTAAACTTTTCTAAATATATTTTCTTTCTCTCTCCCCCCTTCCCCCCCTCGACAGATTTTCCCGTAAAGAAAAAATATTCTTAATTTCTGAATTTTTTCTTCACAATTTGCTTAAAAATTTAATTCTCAAAAATAGTTTTAAACTCCTCAATCAAAATGCTTTTTTAGAATTTTTTGACTCCCTGGAAACCGCAGTTATACAAAATGTATATGAATCTCATGTCCCAAACAGCAATAGGTTGATCTAATGCGGATTAAAAATAATTTACACTTAAAGGTATGGTAGATGATCCTCTAAATTATTTTTTATTTCATAAAATCTTATAAGAAAGGCAGGCTTAAAGAAAAAGACTGAAAATCGATTAGACATGCCCTTTGAAAGAGGTAAACAAATTAACCAAAATTTGATTGGAAAGCTAAACCTTCTTTTAGTCAACGCGTTGCAACTCTAATAAACAAGTTGTAACTCGATTGTTGCATTATAGAAAACCAAAGACTTTTTTTTCTAAGGTTTATCCCTGGTTTTGTAAGGTTTATATCCCTGTAATTTATTTACGTATTAATGCAGAAATTTTTTTAAAATTCCTTTTTGCGTGTTTATATTTTCAAGAAAAGTGTTTTTTAAGCAGAAAACAAGCCATGTTCTAATTATTTTTTATTTTTTCAACGAAGAAAACCGATCCAAATTTCATTAATTTCAGTTTTGGTAATTGTTTGATGTCAAGTTTTAGTCTACAAGTCCTTTAAACGTCTTATTAAACTTGTTCTTTACCGAGAAAAGCAAATTATTTAATAAAGTAAACACTTTAGTAGCTTGACGACTTACATTAAAGTTTTGAACTGCTTTTTCATAGCTTGATGCTTTGCTTTTAAGCTTCTTCTTTGGTTTATGCTTACGGTCAGATCTTTTACGAACTGTTTTACTTTTTCTTCGATCGTTATTCCGTTGAAAATGCCGACCATATTCCGATTCCATATTTGGTTCAACAAAAAAACAAAAAAACTAAAATCAGGGTTGCCAACTTAAATCCCTAAAGTTAAAAGCTTTCAAAGGCGTCTTTTATTTTTCCCAAAATATACGCCAGCGGGCGGATTTAAAAGCGGAAATAACGTTTAATGCCTTTTTTAATTAATGAATAAATAGAAGTAAATAAGTTTTATTATTATTATTCGCATTAGAAACGTTGAGTTTAATAAGAGAAAAGATGACGCCAGGGACATAAGCACGCAACTTCAATTTAATTTCCGGCAACACTCCTTGTAACATATCCTCTTTGCGATAATATTTTCTTGAAAGTGCTTTTTACTTTGAAAAATATCACCTAACTTGGATGAATAACCGGATTATTTTTCTTTTTTTTTTTTTGTTGCAGGTTATCTGGCACGAAAGGTTTCTTTTCTTCTTTTTGTAACGCTATGTTGTCTTCTATACATCAAAAGGAAGCATCAGGAAGTTGCAACGAACAATCAAACGCCTAAAATCAGTTTCTCTCCGGGGTTTATTTAATTCGAGCAAATGCTCTTATCTTTTGCTGACATTCGCTGCCGCGTCCATCCCTGGTCTATCTGATTTTGTCTCGTATAGTCCAAAAGTCATTGTAATGAATTACAACATATCAACGTCATTTTAACAATCTTTCTTGATGTTCATTTTCAACCCGCATTCGAAAATCACATTGAACGGACGTTGCAACTACCATAGAATCAGGGTAATTTTCCGTTAATTTAATTTATTTTTCTCTAACTGTAATTTTGTTGGAATTTACGAATTCTTTTTTTTTCCGCTGGAAAATTTTTAAATAATGCGACAGGTGAAATTTTCACGAGTAAAAAAAAAGTCGCTGCTTTTTTTTTCTTTTTGTTTGGAGAAGATAAAAAATGATTTATAACCGGGGACTTGAATGCGGATGTATCTCTCCCGACTTTTTGACGGTTGAAATCGGGTTTTTTTATTTTTTTTTTAAATTTTTTTATAATTTTTTTTTAACTTGTACATCCGTTTCCGCTGAGGGCAAAGCTCTTGTGAATTGGGTTTACAAAGTGTCGACTAAAATCCCTTTTAAACACTTGTCCACCGGTGAATTTGAGAGATAAAAAGCAATACAATAAATCCATTTATTTTTTTTTTTTCTGTTATTTCATAAATGATTTGAATTTAATGAAATTTCAGTCTATCAATTAGTTACTATAAATAATTGCTTTGGTCTATTACTATTGATTTAATGAGGTTTTGGTTTATTTTTATACAAAGGCTTCCTAACTTATACGTAAAATTACTGTCAGTTGTACGTACAACTGACATTCGAATATTAAACTGTTCAACTGACACCTGCTATACTTGTGGAATTGACAGTGTTGTTGTTCAACCGACAGAAAGCATGTCGAAAGGTCCATGAGTTTCAGAGCTTTATGTACCAGTATGTACTAAATAAGTGTAGCACTGATAATTATTCTGAACCGAAAAAAAAAAGTTGAAATAAAACTTTATTAAAAAAATTTTTTTTAAGTGAGAAAATTATTGGATTGTGTTTTGCATTTATACAAAAAGAAAAAAAAAATTACCCGGAATTTTACATTGTAATCTTTCTTGTATGTTATAAGCAAAAATAGAATGAAAGCTTTGCTTTTTTATTAACCGGAAATAAAAAAAAATTTTAAATGGACTGAAATGTAAATTTGCATTTGATGTTTTACGTTGTTGATTCGCTGGGAAATGGGAATGATGTTTAGATTTAAGGGTAGATGGAGTAGGTCAGAACTGGGGTTTTTTTTCCCTGTCGTTTTTTTTAAAAAATTGTACATTATTTGATTTTTGAAGTTATTCCCGGGGTTAGAACCCGTTTGACATTGTCAAAATATGATGAATAATATTTATGTCAAAAATTTTGAAGCTTTTAGCGTGCTGGAAAGTAGTATCTTGGCCTTTTTTTTAATGTCAATCATATTCTTTAAAAATAATACAAGAAAAAAAAATTGACCCACTTAATACTTCAAGCTTAAAATTTGAGGTCATTTTTAAGGAAAAAAAAAAGACAATAAAAAAAGGAAAATGTAGGAAAATTATTCCCAAAGCGGCTGTCCCCAATTATCCCAAAAATATTTAAAAAAATTCCGGTAGAAAAAAAAAATTAAAAAGAAGAAACGCTCGTAAAAAAGCAAACTCTTCAATACCATTTTCAATTTTATGTAGAGAAATCATGCAGTTTTCCCCTTTTAGAAAAACATAAAAAGACCTATTTTATTGTTGTTGAAAATATCGGATCTCTAAATCATTTTAAAAGACGAGAAAGCGCAAAGAGGAAAAATAAGATGGTTGACTACTTCTTATATTGGACTTATGAAAATACTCAATTTTAAACAACTCCGTCTCAGATATGTTGTGTCAATCTTGGTGTGACATGACGGAAAATTCGATCTCAAAAATTATTTATTAGACTTCAAATGTCATAACACCATAACAGACGTTGTTTTTCACACGATATTTTCGGTGTATGGAACTGTTTTTTCTTATCTATTTAACAGATACTTTTAAAATTCTCTTTTTTTATAGTTGTCAAAAAAGTGGAGGGGGTACAGAAAAGAGACGAAATGATTTGAAAAAAAAAAAAAAAAAAAAAGAAAATCGAACAACATTTTTGAGAAAATTCATATCTGAAATAAAAAGATTCGTAAATTTTAAATTTTACCACTTGTCATCGTCACCTGCCGACAAATTAAGGTTGTCGAACGTACAAAAAAAAAAAAAAAGTTGGTACTAACTGTCGATTGTCGGAATTTTAATGTAAACAGACGCCGTAACAAAATCCAGTTATACCGGTACGGGTACGGGGTACGGTGGATAGTATAAAAATCCGTTTTAGGTTAGTTTTTTGAAAGATAATGTTAAATACGAGTACGGTTTTTTTCATTTTGGGAATTAAGGGGATCGTTCAAAAAACATAATCACTAATCTGAATTATAAATTATTAAAAGCCGGCACGCGTCATTTGAAAAAAGTAATAAAGCAAACATAACAGAATAAAATGTTATAGATCTAATCTTTAAGGGGAGTCTGTACTCAACGTCCCGAATATCAACTTTCTTTATCCCTGATTATGCCGAAAACGAGGAAGGAAATGGTGAGGTATGTATGATTATGTCATGTCATTATGATTATGATCAGGAAAAGAAAATATTTGTTGCGTCGTTTTAAGGCGGTATATCCATACTGATTTAAGGTTAGCGTTGAAGTATGATTTTGGAGACTTACAAAAATGAATTAAGCCAAAATTGAATCTTTAATTAAAAAAGGAGACATGCCATTCGTGTACGTTATGAGACATGGCTCCTTCTTCAAATTAACGATTCAATTAGAATAAACTGCAGAATTTAAAAGAATGTTTTGCCCCTTGACCTTCCTAGGACCTAGTGTATTTACCCGTCCTTAATGTACTACATATTTACTGTAGGTGTTTACAAAAAATTAAATGGAATTAGCTGTCTCAAAAATAGTTAACCAAAAATACTCCTACGGTTTATCATACCTTTATGATATGTGATTTCAGGGAGATAAGATAAGCTCATGGTGCATTTCTGCATGGGCAGAAAGAATTAATCCATTTTAAAGGTTTTTAATAATGAACAAAGGCTCTAATAAGATAAACGCTTTTTTCCACTTAGTAAAGAAGAATTTTTTTGTGAAGTTCTCTTCTCTTCTCCTATTCTTAATGGAGTACATTTTTTTAAAAAAAAGATTTAATATTTTGGGAAATTTATTATATTAAATGAATCGAGTTTTTTTAGAAGTTCTGACTATGAGGATAAAGAGGCTTAATATAATGTTAAAAAAATTTTTCCATGAAAATACATGTTTTGACTTACTTACTCGGAAAAAAGCCAATCTCTTTGAAGCCTAACTTTCCTAAAGCCTCTTTTCCTTAATGCATATTCTTATATAGTTTGCATTTAATGACTTAATGAATCCATTATTCAATTAAATGTAGTGGGACAGTAGTACTGTTGATGTGTATGTTCAATAACCTTATTAAGTATTGATTATTCCGTCTGTAGCGAAGAAGTGCAAATTATATATTTTTTTAAAAGAGAAAAACGTCACTGCAGGCATCAAATTGCAGTTCATTTAGCTTTAGCTTATGATTTTTTCCTCAGCTCTCTATTTCTTTAAAAAATCAGTTCGATTCTCTTGTATATTTGTTTGAGATTTATTTAAGATATATAAAACATTTCCTGTTCCAACTGTTTTATTTCAATAAGACAGCATTTTGATATTTGCATAGGATCTTTACCGCGTACATCGCTTTCTTTCTAAAAAAGAAAAGGAAAAAAAGAAAACAAAAGGAAAGATTGACAAGTATATTGGTTGTGCCAAGCTGAAGTGGGAAAATTGAATAGAGGCTAGCTCCGATATCTCGGAAACGAAAAACATCATATCCGGCATTGGTATTTGTCAATATTCTTTGGTTCACGTTCCCCCTGTTTGATGTAATGTGACAGCTTTTTCGATTCCATTGAATCTTTTTTTTTTTTTTTTTTTTTTTTCTCCATACGGCCCTAACCTATTGACATTGTTTTCGAAATATCAAAAGCAGAAAGAAAAAAAAAAAAGCTTTTTATTCACAATTTTAAAAAAAACTTTTTTTAATAATTTTCTCTCTCCATTTTCTCTCGTTCTTTAATTAATTTTTTTTAAATGCAACATTTTTCCTTGAAGAAAAATAATAATATGAAATAACGTAATATAAAAGGGATGAAGGGTATATGAAACTTTGCGGGGAAATCCGTGAGAACAATTGAATTCAAAAGACAATTACTTATAATTAATAGTAAAAGGAGGATAAAGCAAACAATAACGTAGCTTCGGAATATGTGCTACGAATTAGTATTTAAGTTGGTTGATAATAAAATTTGAATGTATATGCGGAATGGTATAATAGGGGTCACGGTATATGATCTATTTGTTGTTTGCGTTTTATAATTTCATCTTCGTCACATTTTTTTTTTTTTTTTTTGGATGTATGTCAGCAATTTGACCTAGCTTTTAATGCAGTTCGATTGTGCTTTTTGGAAAGCTACAGGATCTCTGTAAAAAATTCAGTTCACTCAAAAAGAGGAAATGTCTTGAACAAGTTTTGTCTTGCAACAAAATCGGAATGTTTCATAGCAAAACAAAAATGCTTCATGAGAACGGACAAGTTGTATCTTGACAAGATATTTTTATTCTTTCGCATTATTTTAAGAAAAATGCCTGGTCACAAGACATTTTTGTTTTCTCATTATCCATTTATTATTTTTTTTTCCTTTCTATCTTGTAAGGCATTATTAAGAAAATTTCACGTTTTTGGGTGTGTGCCTCGGTAGCTCAGCTAGAGCGCTGTTCGTGTATAGGACCTACAGGTCTTGGGTCCGAGTCTCACTTGAAATGTAATTTTTTTTTTTTTTTTTTTTTTTGGTGTTTTCGAAAATGTTATTAAATATTTCCATGGCGTAATGCATAATTCGCTTGTGATTTGATTAATATTCTGTAGAGATCCTAAAAGAGATTAGGCATGCTTGTACCAAAGAAAAAGTGCGTTTTAAAATTTTATAACTCTATAACATTTTGGTCGATTATAATTTTATAACTATGTATAAATTTTTATAATTAAAATTTTTAACTGAAGAATATATTAATTTTATGCTAGAATTTCACTATATTTAGTAAATGGGGACTTTATAGGCTTTTTTAAAAACATTTTTCATGAGAAAAAAAAGGAAAAAAAAAATTACAATTTTTTGGAATAGAACCCTAGCCTTGTGGTCGACTTACCAGCCGCGTTAATCCACTATACCACTTTTCAACTGATTTTTGTAATCGGCAAAATGGTCCTTAAGTTGCCAATTATTTTGACTTATACTATTATCCAGATTTTTTCAAATTTTCGGTTTATTTCTTCTAATTTTTAATTTGACAAAAGCTCAAAAAAAAAAAAAAAAAAAAAAACAGAAATAGAATATCCATCTTTCGCCACTTCGATTTAACTTTTCAACTGATTTCCTATGTTTAACTTATATAGTTCACGAACTTATAATCGTGATTCTCTTAATAAAAAGATCCATATCCCGTTAAAAAATAAAAATAAAGATTATCAATGAGGATCGAAAATAAAATCTTAAAAGAAATAGAATAATTTGGGAAGCGTTAGAAAAAATTTAAAAAACTTAGTAAAAGACTGAAAATAATTTTTGCTGTAAAATTTTATAACGAATTATAAATAGATGTCTTTTTTTCTTGGCGGGTTATAAAATTTTATGACGAAGTTTACGTTTTTAATAGCTCAATTTTATAACACACTTTTTCTTGAGAATTTCGATTCTTCAATATTCTTCTAAAAATTATTGGTTTATTAAAGTTTTTTTGGAAAATTAACCACTTGCGGGCGAATAATATATCCACATGGATACATTTTCCCAAGCTTCTTCAGGGGCGGATGTATCCATATGCATACATTACGAGTTTTCTGTAAAATTAATGATAAATCGACAATAAATCGACTTGGACTTGTACATAAGCGGCCCGAAAAATCAAATTAAAAATTTTTGGCGAAATGTAAATCCTATGTTTAGCTTATGGGAGTGTTATTACTTAATTGGAATATTAATTACTGGCATTAAAATTAAATTTTTATATTTATGTAAATAAATAAATTGGAAACTATTGTGATATGGCCAAAATTAAAAATTGTGAGCTGACATGTTTATCATATGACGAATTTCTTCCTCCTATACTTAGCTTATGAAGCTAAGATAAAATCAAACTTTCAGAAGCGAAATATGACAAAACAATTTCATGAGTTATAAATTTTGATATTGATATTGATTCTGAGACTTGTTTTCTTGATTTTACTGTATTTTATACTTCAGCTATTAGTTTTTAGCGATTTTTGTAAGATTTCATCAAAAATATATTTTTTTTTTCCATAAGCTAAGCATAAGCTGCGAAATATTTTTTTTAGCTTTACTAACTGCCTCTATATGCCTCTATACTATGAATCATACTGTATCAAAATATTGCCGAAAAAGACCAAACAGCATCTTGACTCTTTTAAGAAAAAATGGACTTCTGACAGCAAAAGGTTAAAAACGTAAATATAAACGAAAATAGAAACCATTTTTTAAACTTAAAAAATTTTAATATTTCAGTCTGAAATTTATTTTTCGGATTTATCGAAAATCCGGAAATGGTTAAATGGCTAATCTCTTTTAGGATCTCCAATATTCTGGGTGTTCTTACGAATTTCTTTCCCTCCGAAAATACGAATTTATAAAACTTGGCTTTGGTTTTTAGTTAATTAAAATAATTGTCCATTGTTCCTCCCTTTAGTAATAAGCTACAGGGACATTGAATGTATTCCTCGTATTGCTTTTTCTAAAAGCTTCGTTTTTACCTTTTAATTTTTCTACTTGATGAATTTTTTTTTTCTCTTTCATCTTCGTTTATTTTTCGAACCGTGCCAGCGGTCTCCGATACACATCGTTCTTTTTAAATTTTGGAAGTTACCAATTTATTTTATTTTATTTATTTTTTTTTTCAGATGGGACTGAAAATCGATCTTGCACATGTTTTTCGCTAGCAGCGCAGCGGCGATGAGATCGAGTTATTTGAAAATTGCTATCTCATCCGAAACCACGTTACATTTCCACGAAAGAAGCCTTTCATTCGGGAACATCACTTCCTGGCAATGCGCCATATAAACTTAAATTGAACTCCCGGCAAGAGACTCGTACATTATGCAAAGGTAATATAAAGCAAAAGCAATAGCATTTAGAAGTAACAATCAAATTTCGATGTATCGATTTTTCATCGATTCTTTTTCCAACCAAAGCTTAAAAAAAAAAAAAAAAAAAAAAAAGTAAGAAAAAAAAAGTGGGGAAAAGAAACCGAACTGGAAAAAAAACCATTGTATTCGTTCGATTTTCAATCGTTAAATCAGATTATTCGCATTATCTCTACATTCGCTTGGGTTGGCTTCTTTCAGAATCTTTCAGAGAAACGATTTAAATCTTATTCCTCCATTATGACGTCTCGATTGATTCAGTCTTTTATCCATCACCTATCAATTTTCTTTCTCTTCTGGTTCGTTCCTTTTTTTTCTTTCGTTTCTTTTTTTTGGTAAAAAGCTACTTCGGTAATCTTATAAATCAGAAAAAAGTCAGTTAATCCGATATGAATGAAATCGAGAATGCTAAAAAGCAAAAAGAAAATAAAAAAAAAAAAGTATGCTTGATTGTAACGATTGGGATTTGCAAAATAATCATTTAGGTTTTTTTTTTTTTTTTTAATAAAGATAAAAGGATCCGAAGAGATGAAAAAAATATTCCTCTTAAACATGAAATGAACGAACGTGCAAGGAATGGAGCAAACAAAAAAAAAAACCGATATCTCGACCAAGTTAAAATTTTCTTTCTCTTTTAGCCAAGAAGCTAAACGTGGAATCGTTTTAAGAAGTTATATTTAACAAGCAAACATCTTCGCAATGCTTTTAATTACATTAAAAATGGTCTTGAAAAAGAAGAAGAAAGAAAAAAAAAAAGAGCGGCGAAGAAAAAGAAGTTATAAAAAATGGATTCCTTCTTTTTTTCGAAGGGCAGTAACGCAACGAAGTATCAAACGGAACTAGATATCTGATGAACGATGAAGATAATTGAAATCGGAGGAAAAAAAAAGGAAAAAAGAAAAAAAAAAAACGTCCGGAACGAGAAAATTGGAATCCAGAGGTGTTTTCCTTTTTTCTTCTGTTTCAACTAGTTGTTTTCTCGCACAAAACCGCAGGGGCCTCAACCTCCTATTTTCTTTCCCTGGAAACCGGAAAGTCTTCCTAACATCCTATTCATGACTAATGCGAGGGATGGAATCCGTATAAGGGAAGCAAAATCGACCGCAATTCTCTGTTTCTCCTTTTTTTTTCGGCCTAATCTGGTTTAATCTTAAACCTGGAATAAACAACAAATCCATGTATATATACGCAGAAAACACCGTCTGCGGCTTTTTTCATACCCTCGGACCCTTCCCGGTTGTTAAATAGGACCTGGGAGATGTTTTTGGAAAAAATAAAAATAAAGTAAGGCTACGCCTATGGAATTGCTCAAATGCTCGATAAATGGAATATCAAATGGAACGATACGTCCTCAGTCAGATACGATTAGAAAGGTAATTAATGAAGTGAGCGATGTCCGATGACATTTACATATAAATTTGTTTGAAGCGAGCTCGCAGCAGGAACGGGGTGTCCGTTTCATTTTTTTTTTCCTGTGTGTTTCTTTTGCGTTCCCTAATGGTTAAAAAAAACGGAAAAAAAAAAAACATAAATCTGGTCATTTATAAAAAGAACGATCATTAATTTGATTGTACTAATTTAAATATCACTTAAGAGATGTGTCAGCGGAATACAAACCCTGAATCCATTAAATTTTGTATAAAAAAAAATTATATAAAAAAAAAAAGGAAATTAAAGCTAGGATCAATTTGAAGCCTACTAATGGAAATGGATACGGCCAAATGCTCTTAATTAAAAGAGTTTGACATGTTCAAGTGCCTTCTGCTGTAACTGCGGTTTCCTCACTGATGTTCTCATATTTGGTGCAATAATGTTTAAAAGCAAGGGCTAGTCTGTGTCTGAGAATAACAAAGCTTGCGGACATACCAGTCATGGCATGGTTTATAACCACCATGTGATCTGTCTCTATTGGACGGTTAATTGGAAGGTACAGTTAACTAAACCACCGAAAATGCTGAATATTTTTACACTTTTTTTTTCTCCCAAGAAAAAGTGTGTTGTAAAAATGAGTCATTAAAAACCTAAACTTTGTTATAAAATTTAATAACTGCCCCAAAAAAGACATCTATTTTTAACTCGTTATAAAATTTTATAACAAAAATTATTTTCAGTTTTTTTCTATTTTTTTTTTAAATTTTCTTTTAACGCTTCCCGAATTTTTCTATTTCTATTTTCCTTTATGTTTGAGCTTTTGTCAAATTAAAAATACAAGAAATAAACCGAAAATTCGGAAAAATCTGGAAAATTTTATAAGTCAAAATAATTGGCAACTTAAGAACCGTATTGCAGCTTTTAAAAATCAGTTGAAAAGTGGTGTAATGGATAAAGGTGGCTGGTAAGTCGACCACAAGGCTCGGGTTCTATTCCGAAAAATTGTAATTTTTTTTCCTTTTTTTTTCTCATGAAAAAAGTTTAAAAAAAAGCCTTTAAAGTTCCCATATGCTAAATATAGTGCAGTTCTAGCATAAAACTAATATATTGCTTATTTAAAAATTTTAATTAAAAAAATTGATAAATAGTTATAAAATTTTATAATCGGCCAAAACGTTATAGAGTTACAAAACTTTATAACGCACTTTTTCTTGGGCTGCTACCGCTTTTTTTTTTTTTTCATTTTCATTATTTTTAGTGTTCAAGAAAATAATCAAAACAATAAAAAAAAAAGTGGTAGCAGAAGAAAAAAGTTCAAAAATATACAGCATTTCCGATGGTACAATTAATTGCACCCTTCAATTCATTCAATGGATTCCACTCAGCATTTTTGATTACATAAAATCAGTGTAATTGCTATAAGTAATTTTTTTTTTTTTTTTTTTTTTTTTTTGTAGGCGAATGGCTGTTGACGTTAATGGATTTCTCTTTCCGTATGGATGCTCATTCCTCGCGGATATTCTCACGTTGTGGCGCCACAGGCTACAAAAATCGGTAAAGGAGAAGGCCTTTGCTTGATCGTTTTCGCAGAAATCGCCATTACAGGAAGATTACATGGTAATTCCATTTTCTTTATAAAAAAGGAATCGACTTAAGATACAACATTAGCATAGCCGACATGGAAATCAAGAGGTTGACCTTATTATTCATGAATGTCCTTTAATGAAAAAGTAAGTAACTTTTACAGAAACATCGATGCTTTATTCAGAAACGAAACGCGTCATTTTTCACCTCTAATCATTAAGCGCACGGAGAGGTAAAAAAAAAAAGTCATTCATTACAAAATTTATCGTAGCTTTTTAAATTGACATTACAATTAAGATGGGCTGCTCAAGTTTTTTTGCTAAGGTGTTTAGGTGTTACAGGGCTGCAATTCCGATTCCGATTCCGATTCCGAAAGCTGAAAATAAATTTCTGATTCCGATTTTGATTCCGACAAAAAAGTATTTAACGATGCCGATTCCAATTCTGATTCAAATTTAAACCAAAACTAATTAACCGTAATAACAGTATTTTCGTGCTTTTTAATTCAATCTGAACCGGAAATATTTTTTTTGCCTGCCGATGCCGATTCCGATTTCAATTCCGAAAATTCAATTTCCAAAATTTTTTTACCGTCGGAAAAAATGTGGAACTTGAAAAAAATTACTGGTAGAATTTTCGGCGGTAGAAAAATTTTAGAAATGATTCGAAACACAGAAGATCCTTTAAGAGGAAAAACTATCGCCTTTTATAATATTATAAAAGCCGAAATCTCTAAAGTCCTTAACTTTTATGGACAAACAAACAACATTGAGAGAAAAAATTTCGTCGGGTACTTGAGCCGAATGGGCAAGATCCTTATTAATTTGAGTGTCCTGAGTAAAAAATGTCATTGCACATGACTTCTAAATCGAACTGGTGAGGAGTTGTTGCCATTTTTTGGCAAAAAAATCTATTTTTGCCCGAAAAAACCAAATTTACACTTACATCCCCATTCAGGGATTGATCGGAAAAATTCGGGATAGTAAAATTCGTGTTCTATGACCTCGAAAACATAAGAAAACATTTTTTCAAAATATTTTGTAGGCGCTTAAAGTGAATTTAAAAAATGGAGTTTAAGAGACCTTGATGGCAAAATATTTAAAAAGCTAAAACGGCTTTGGGGGGCCCATTGAGGGGTTAAGAAAAATGTTGAAAAAATTTTTTTTAGTGGTTTTACACCTGAAAGAAGCAGATTCTCAACATGCCCCCCCAACATTTCAAAATTTTTTTTAAAATTAAACACCCTAATGTATGTGTTGCAGGTTGCATATACTGAAAATTGGTAGGCGTCTAAAATGGGTTTTAACGCAGAGTTTGGGTGCTTAATGTATTGTAGATTAACTTTAAGTGCAAAATGAAAAAAAAAAAAAATGGAAAATTTTCTTTGATTTTCCGGCAAAATTTTTCAAAATTCGGCCATTAAAGAGTTAAAAATCCGAAAAAATAGGTGCACCAAACGGAACAGATTCCGGGGGTGACCAACTTTGAATTCGAAAATTCGCTTTTTTTTTTTTTGGGACATCCTGTCAAGTATATTATATTCTTGATTTCTTGGAGGCCCTGAGCTCTGGGCTACCGACTATGAAATTATCCGCCTCTTCCTTCGGATTTGGATGTGCAACAAAAATAGCCTTTCGTTAAATTGCATAGGAAAGCTCATCAGTTAAATTTTTAAATCACTCGTGAATTATCAAACGGATTCCTTCAGCTTGATAAAGATAGTAGTCGGAACAAGCACGGAAAGAAATCATGTAACGTTCATATTTTGTTAGTTAAGAAGTCAGCGGAAGGGAATCTCATCAAATTTTCAAAAGAAAACTGCAACTTTCAAGAAGCGTTATGGCGCTATAAACTAGAGCATAAGGACATCGACTCAAGAATTTGGAATTTTCAAAAAAATTTTAAAAATACAATCTGGGATCTGACAATAAAAATTCTTTACGGAATTTCTGAAGAAGAAAAAAAAAAAAAAGAAAGAAAGAAAAAAAGAGTCAACTTGTTAGGGTCGATGTTAAAAGAATTTGTGCTTTTATATTTGATAACGTATTCATTGGCTCTTCTTAAAATCCTTTAGTTGTTTCTCAGTATTATTATTATTCTAGACGAATTCTTTTTTTTTTTTCTTTTCTTCTTTTTCTGTGTTAAAACTCGTAGCTTTCCCTGAAGCCCGTTTTTGAAAAAAAAAAAAAAATATTATTTAGTTTGATACAAATCATAAATCACGACGACTCACATTGACATGTTTTTATACGCCATTTTGTGACATATTTTAATTATTTGCGGTTATCTATTCGAAGAGGCAAAAATATATACGGAAAGTATATACGAAAAGGGTTTTTGAAAAACCTTTCGACGTCACTTCCTTTTACCCCCTAAAAGAGGTTAATTAATGGTTTGCTGATGAAAGTCCCAACTTTCCGCAAAGCTCCGACCGCCCGCCCTCATTCCAGCCCGACTCCCGTTTACCACCTGACGAGCCTGTCATTACACATACAAAAAGCTGTTTTTAACTTTTTTTTTTTTTTTTTTTTTTTTGTGAGAAGTTTAAACCGGGGTTTCCCCCCGGCTGCGCTCGGATATTCCCAAGGTCATTTTCGGAGGACTAGGTCTTAACAATGAGTGGTGCATCGGGATATGAATTTCCTGTCAATACCTTTGACGAGACACAATGAAAGGGAAGGGGGAGGTTAGTTAATGAAATTTCAAGCGAGCGGTGTCTTTTGGTTTAGTTTGTCAAGCACGAATAGGGATTATCGTGTCACCAGATAGGATTACTGGAAGATGGATCAACATGGCTTTAAGCGAAAGAGAAGCACACGTGGGGTAAGGGGAAAGGGGAAGCAGGCGTGACGAAAAGTCGGTCGTATTCTTGACCTCGATTTTTTAAAAATTCGGACAAATCGTCGTTTTTTAAGATTAAAAAAAAATTAACATTGCGGCAAACTCAGACCGGTTTAGTTTGAATCTTTGATGCCGTTTCCCCCTAAAAAGGTTATTGTCATTCCAGGAATAATATCGTAAAGCAGTTTCCTTCTATGGAGTTTGAGTTTCCCGAAATTTCTGAACTAATTAAGTAGGGTTTCCTTTTCTGTATCGGAAAACATTTGCTCCATATGAAAGATAAAGAGTTGTTTTAACTTGATTCTATTGGGAAATTAAAAACTTTTGTATGATTTTGGTATTATCCATTTCGGATAGTATATAAGTAAACAAATTTACTCTTTTCACGGATTTTCCAGAAGGGAAAGAAGGCATGAAAATGTTGAAATCGATTTTTCATTTTATCGAGTACCATTAAAGCTCGAATGGCATTCTTGTTAACTGCTTCCCGAGTCTTATATCGTCCGCAAATCTCAAGTGGGTTAAAGATATATATCGTCAACTTCGGTTTTCTCTCTCATGCCGTGACAGTATACATAAGGTATGTCTTGACAGTCCTAAGGGAAGAACAAAGAAAATTTTGATAAAGAAAAACTCGATTTCCATTCCAAACTTTTTTTTTCTGATTTTTGTTTCCTGATATTAACCAAGAAAAAGACGTCCGTGAAGTTGGCAGGACCCAGTCAACGGATTTGATCGAAAATAGTCTTATATAGTAGCTTTTCATTGTTCTTTAATAGTTCCGTGATTGTTCCAATTTGTTCTCTAACCTGAAAAAAACTGGAGCCAAAAGTAGGTGGGTCCTGCTAACTTCACGCGAACAGGATCCAATTTGAATTTATCAAAAATTTTTGCCTTTGTCGGTTGCTTTTGATTTGTTCTTTATTGTTCCGGCCAATTCAACGTTTGTTCTGCAACAGGTATGACAGTATTAGGAGGAGTAAGGGCACTGCCAACTTCACGGAAATAAAATAAAGTCAAATTCAGACGTTTAAATAGCTTGAATCGATTTCATTTTGTTTGTTTTCCGAGAAAAAGGTTTGTTCTTGTACGAAAAATACTATCAGGTTGAATTTTTCATTTTTGGAAAGACATTCTGGGTATGAAAAAATCATGGCCTATTTGTAATATTTAGGACTTGTCTATCAATGTCTTTTTTGATTGTTCTGAAATGTTCTACAAATATTTCGGTACTCCATCTTCTCAAATCCTGGAAATACAGACTTTTGAGGTCTGCTGAGAGTCTGCTTTCTCGTTTGTTCTCGATTGTTCTCAATTGTTCTCGTTTGTTCTCGTTTGTTCTCGTTTGTTCTCGATTGTTCTCGTTTGTTCTCGTTTGTTCTCGATTGTTCTCGTTTGTTCTCGTCAGGAAAACGTTAAAGTTTATTTGTGGCTGAAAGTTCTGATCAAAAGTCGTTTGTTCTTGATTTTTCTGGTATTAACAAGATAATTTGGAATACCTGGCATTATTGTAGTGATGAAACATCGTTTGTTCGCGTTTGTTCTCGATTGTTCTCGTTTGTTCTTGCCAGAAAAACGTTTTAGTTCATTTGTGGCTGAAAGTTCTGATCAAAAGTCGTTCGTTCAGTCGTTCGTCAGGGAAGAACAATCGAGAACAAACGATTTCTGATCAATACAATAAGGCAAGGTATTCCAAATTATCTTGTTAATACCAGAACAATCAAGAACAAACGACTTTTGATCAGAACTTTTAGCCACAAATAAACTTAAACGTTTTCCTGACGAGAACAAACAGGAACAAACGAGAACAAACGAGAACAATCGAGAACAAACTATGTCTGATCAATAATGGACAAAAAAAAAGAACACTGTAAACCCGACGTGGCAGCAGATTGAATAACAAACCGGAAAGATGGCGCGCTCTATTGGGGGGAAAAAATGGGTCCTGCTGCATGCAGACCTCAAAAGTCTGTATTTCCAGGATTTGAGAAGATGGAGTACCGAAATATTTGTAGAACATTTCAGAACAATCAAAAAAGACATTGATAGACAAGCCCTAAATATTACAAATAGGCCATGATTTTTTCATACCCAGAATGTCTCTCCAAAAATGAAAAATTCAACCTGATAGTATTTTTCGTACAAGAACAAACCTTTTTCTCGGAAAACAAACAAAATGAAATCGATTCAAGCTATTTAAACGTCTGAATTTGACTTTATTTATTTCCGTGAAGTTGGCAGTGCCCTTACTCCTCCTAATACTGTCATACCTGTTGCAGAACAAACGTTGAATTGGCCGGAACAATAAAGAACAAATCAAAAGCAACCGACAAAGGCAAAAATTTTTGATAAATTCAAATTGGGTCCTGTTCGCGTGAAGTTAGCAGGACCCACCAACTTTTGGCTCCAGTTTTTTTCAGGTTAGAGAACAAATTGGAACAATCACGGAACTATTAAAGAACAATGAAAAGCTACTATATAAGACTATTTTCGATCAAATCCGTTGACTGGGTCCTGCCAACTTCACGGACGTAAGAGAAAGCGTTGAGTTTGTTTTTTTTTTTTTAAATAACTAAAATTTTCTAGAGTCGTTGAACGGGGTAGAACAGAGTTTATTTGGTCAATTTCGCCACCGTTTCTGAGTTTTTTTTTTTTTTTTTTTTTTTTTTTTTTTTTTTTTTTTTTTTGGGTAAAATAATTTGGGAAACATTTCGTCGCCTTAGTATTACAGGGTATTATCTTTTTTATATTTCATATGTTTAACTTACTGTACGATGAACACGATAGAACCCTGTAATACTAAGGCGACGATTTATTTGGCAATACAAAGTTAGAGAATCGTGCATGAGGATCTTTAATAGTAACTTTGTCTCATAATAAATTGTCTAAAAAAAGGAGCAAGTTCCAACGTGAGTAGCGATTAAGAAAGAACTGCACAAAGCTGACTGTGGGTCCGTTGAGGTTAAATATGAAGGTTGAATGAAACTTAAGCTATGTTGGGTTTTTTTTTTCGTTGCGAGGAAGAGATGCAGAAAATGAAAGAGAATAGGGTTGTTTCACTATATTTCCAAAATTTTTTTTAATCGTTCAGAAATTTAGGGAAAAACATTAGAAAACGAATTTCATTTGTTTTTGCTCATTAGAAATGTTTTCAATTTTTAAACTTCAATTAAAAATCAACGAAAATTCAGGACGATTTGAACGTTTTCAAAAAGCGCAAAATAAAATTCCGTCGGTTGTTTTTATCGTTCCGTCCAAATAACCAGCTCAAAACAACAGTGAATTAACTGTTTAAAAGTTTTTTTATTGGCGGTTTTTTTTTGTTTTGAAAGGAAAAAAATTGATTAAATTAAAGAAGGATTATTTCTCGGGTCGTGGAACAACTAATTTTTTCGTTTGGTTTATGCTTTAACATATTTCGGTTATAATAGTAAACCATCTTCAGAAGCCTAAAATACATTATTAAAGCATTAGAATATACATACCTTGGAACATACCTTGCATAAAAATAATTAAAATTAAAAGCGCATCTTAGAATCATAAGTAAAATTAATCAACGACGTAATCATTATACAACAGCTTTCTATCGGTAACGGTAACATCTTTAAATTTTTAAAAAAAGATTAATATCATAATTTAAAATGAATAAATAGCAGTTAAAACTAATGACTTTTACGGACGAGTTCGTGAACTGGTCGCTTTTCCTGACCAGTTCGTGAAATGTTCGTTATTCCTGACCACTTCGGTTTCGGATAACAGACGAACCAGACTAGACCCAAAGCTTTTTGAATCACAAGGATGCAGAACAATCAACTTTGATTGGCATTAATCCGTGATCTACACCATAAATCTTTGAATATTGGCCTTACAAGTACCCAAAACGGAAGGTATAAAGTAAAGTATTTAGCCGTCCTTGATTAGCATCATATTTAAAACCAAAGAATGGAAGAGCTGAAGAACAAATTACACCATTAGAAATTAAGAGAGGACGAATAGCAGTTAAAGCTGGTGACTTTTCCGAAAGATTTCGTGAACTGGTCGCTTTTCCTGACCAGTTCGAGAACTGGTCGCAATTCCTGACCAGTTCGTGAACTGGTCGTTTTTTTTTTGAGCAGTTCGAGTTTTGGATAACAGACGAACCAGACTAATAAAGCTGAATGAAATAAAACCCAATCCTAAAAACCGACATCTTTAATACTGAGATCATGTGACCGAGATTGAGAACAAAAATTTACGATCCTGATTTCGATCCGAATTTCAGTTACCTATATAAAAATTTTAAAAAATTAAAAAAATTAAAAAAATGATTCTGTTTCCGCTTCTATTTAGTTTTAACCACCCGGATTCCGATTCCGATTCCGACCTCAAAGGTAATCGGAATCGAACCCCTGGCAAAAAGAAAATTATAGATGACTTTTCCAATGCCGAAGAGTTTGACTTTAGAAGGGACTTAAAGTAGAAAAAAAGCGCTTTTTGCATAAAAAGAGTAAATACTCTTTAAAAAAAAAGAATCTAGTTGGCCAGCGTTGCCTAAATCGACTTCCATAGCACAATGATTTGGCGAAGAAAAAAAAGTTTTCATTTCCCTGATGTTAGGTGGATTTAAATATTGAATATAGTGCAATAATGCTTTTCATAATTGAAAATTTTGGTTTGTTTATTTTTTAGTGATTACGGATTTACCAGGGTGGACTTACGAACTTTATGAGCAAGCCTTCATTTTCAAGTGCGAAGGGCCAGGTGTTGTTGGTGTTTGCCAAACAATAGCATTGCCTAAAGGGAAGAGGCATATGAACCATTTTCAGAACCTATATCGAGTTTCAAGGAGAAGAGTATATTGTATACCACATAATTCCGTAATCCAATCCGAAATCCCCCGATAACCATCCTACGGCTCCAAATTCTCCATTTATAATTACATCTTCCGCAATTCAAAAACCAGTGAGGTCAGCAAACCCTTTAAATTGATAATAGTGAATTTCCAGATATAATGGCTCAACCCCTGCTCGGCTCCTCTCACTACTATTAAATTCCCCCGTAACTGTATTCGCGTAATCTGTCAGCACTTAACCTTATAGTCTTGTTATTTTCTTATACTTTTTCTGTATTTAACAGACAAATAGCAGTAAATTGGAGATTTCTTAATCGAGATTAATTAAATAATGATCAAGTTGTGACGTTGTTTAAAGGTTCTTCCCCTATTTTTTTTTTTTTTTTTTTGTCAGCAAAGAAACTAGGATCTCAATATAGGACTTTTTTTTTGAGGTGGTGGGGGGTGGAGAGGGGGCAATGGCGAACGACTGAAGCTTTAGTCATTGTCATTAATAGGGTATTTTCAGGTATTTTTATTTTTGAAAAATTCTGGGAGTAAGAAAATTTTTTTATTAAGAAAAATATTTTCTGTGTGCAATAATCTGTTGAAGTTGGGGCTTAAAAGTTGTAAATCAAAACGGTCAAAATAAGCGCGGAAGCATTTGACGTCACACGTTAATATCGTTCCATCCGAAAAAAGTTTCAAAGAATGCGGTGGCTTGGTTTATAAACATTGAAAGCATCGCATTCTATGGCTAATTTTCCAGTAGAGTGATATTAATATATGACGTCACAACGGTTCCGCGCTTATTCCGACCGTTTTGATTTACAATTTTTAAGCCCCAACTTTACCAAATTATTGCATACAGAATAAAAAAAAAAATTTTAATACTGTTTATTACACAAATAATTCTTTAAATTCATGTACAGTACTTTATTTTTACACCAAAATTTTTCAAAAATAAAAATACCTAAAAATGCCCTGTTAAAAAATCAGACTGGGATATGGGGGCATATCCCTACGTACGACTACGGCTTTGGGGTACTGTCTTAATATTGCTAAATTTAAGCAATGAAACGATTTAAAGATTTTAAGACATTTTTTTTGCTTCTTTTTGGTCAAAAAATTCCAATTTTTCAATGAAAATATAATTTTTTTTTTTTTTTTTTTTTGTCTTTTGCACGAACAAAATTTTCGATAAAAAGGTCAAAAGTTGAAAAAAAATTAGTCAAAATTTTAATTAAAGTCTTCAAAGTTATTATTATTATTATATTGGACTCAAAATTTACAGGCTTATAAAAAAGCCCTATTATAAATTTTGGTTAAAAAAAAAAAAAAAAAAAAAAAAAAAAAAAAATTAAAACAATATAAAAATAAACAAAAATAAAAAATTAATAAGTTCAACAAAAGTATAAAAATTAAAGATGTTTACAATATGAACTAAATATGATCAGAAAGGAGATACTCCGTGACTCTTTTTTTGAAATCATTGAGCGACATATTGAAAAAATCCAATTCCTGATTTGCACATAAGTTGGTAAGGAGGTTCATGCACCTTGAAAGAGGAGAGTTTAAACGTGATGTTAATACAAGAAAGGTGAAAATTTTGTGCGTTTGCCTTGTTCTACGGCTCGGGACATGCAGATTGAATCGGGAAAGTAAATCCGGGCAGTCGATTAAGTAGTTCAAAATCCTGTAAGTAAAGACTGCATCATTTAAATGCCTCCTGTTCTGAAGGGATAAGATATTGAAATCAAGCTGCATGTCTCTCGTACGAACTGGGTGTCTGGCATAGTGAGGATAAATGCCATACTTCCGATAATGTAAATAGCGTAAAAAATGTTTTTGAACTTTTTCAAGCTTATCTCCGTGACTTCCAACATGCCTATGCCAAACGGTAGACGCATATTCAAGTTTTGAACGCACAAATGCATTATAAATAAGAATCATCGTGTTTAAGTTAAAATTTTCTTCTTCTTCTTCTTCTTTTAGTAGGCTTAAAAAAAAAGGAAAAAAAAATGAGCCTGTTTTTCATCTACAATAGTTCTTCATGGAGTATCCACGGATGACGAAGCCCAACTATCTGCCCACCGCTTTGGAGGTCGTCCTTGGGGTCGTTTCGCGATCGGTTTCTCATCCCTTACTTTCCTAATGAGGCGGTCATCGGCTCTGTCAACATGTTCATTCCACGCTTTCCTTCTCGCTTTTACAAATTTAGTAATGCCGGTGATGTTGCATTCCCTTCGAATGTCGGTATTCCGAACTCTATCTAATCTCGTTCTTCCCGCGATAGTACGTAGAACGCTCATTTCGGCCGTCGTCAACATTCTTTTCGTGTCCACGGTGTCTGCTCTTGTTTCCGCTGCATAAGTCAGTGTGGGTCTAACAACAGCCTTGTAAATTCTGACCTTGCTTTCCGTTGACAGGTGTTTATTTTTCCAGACGGTGTGCCTAAGAGCGCCGGCTATTCGAGTTCCCTGGATGACTTGTTGACGAACTTCGCTGATATTATTCCGATCGCTGGATATAATTATGCCTAAATATTTGAAACTCATCACCTATTCTATCATTTTCCCTTCGATTTCCAGTTTGCATCGGATAGGTTCTTTGGATATTACAAGGCTTTTCGTTTTTTCGATGGAAACAGCCATGTTGTAGTTCTTACAGATGGTGACGAATTCATGGAGTAGCCGTTGGAGGTTGTCTTCCGAATCAGCTATAAGTACTGCGTCGTCTGCGAAGCATATAATGGTGAAGTTCGTGGCTTGTAGAATGTATCCCCGCTTTATTTTAATTACTTGAATAATTTGGTCCATGATTAGGCTGAATAAGGTAGGACTCAAAGAATCTCCTTGTCGGATTCCTGTAGCCGTTGGGATTTCTTTAGAGATGCGACTGCCTGATTTTATTCGGGTCTTCGTGTTCGTATTGAGGTCTTTGATAATTTCGATGAATGCTTTGGGTACTCCTTTTTTCCGCAGCTCTTCTACTACATCTTTCAGTTTTATTCTATCGAATGCTTGCTTCAGATCGACAAAGCAGAAGTAGGCTGGTTTTGCAAACTCGATTGATTTCTCAACGATTTGGCGAATGATGAAAATAGCATCGATGGTGGATCGATTTTTTCTGAAGCCTTGTTGCTCTTCGCTTATGTCTAGATACGGTAAGATCTTTGACTGGAGGATTTTTGTTAGTAGCTTTGAAACGGTGCTCAGAAGGGTGATCCCTCGGTAGTTTTCTGGACGTTTCTTGTCTCCCCGTTTGAATATTGGTACTGTTGTGCTCAATTTCCAGGCTAACGGTACTTTTCTGGATTTTATTACCGCTTGAAACAGCTGATGTAGTTGTTCAACAAGTTTTTCGCCTCCATGTTTTAAGAGTTCATTTGGGATGTTATCCTCAGATGGTGCTTTTCGGTTTTTCAATTCTTTTAAGGCTGCGGCTATATCTCCCTTCGTGATTTCGAGCTCCTCCACCTCCTCGTCATCGTCATCGTGCTGTTCTTCGTCTTCATCTTCAACAGTTCCCTGGTCTGTGTCCCGGTAGAGCTGAGAAAAGTGGTCTTCCCATTTTTCGGTCGATATATGATTCAGCTGAATTGTTTCTCGGGTTTCCGTTCCACAATTTTTGACCATTCTCCAGACCTTCTTTTGCGCGCCATAGATATCCCGCTCCATATCTTTCGTAAAACCTTCCCAGAATTCCTCTTGGATTTGTCTAATTCTAGTTTTAGCTGCATTCCTAGCCCGGATATATGCAGCCTCGTCTTCAGGATCACCAGACGATTTATACTTTAAGTATGTCTCTTTTTTCTCCAAGGCAAGCTCTTGACCTCAGGTGTATACCATGGGTTCTTTTTTGGTTTCGTTCTGTTAAGATTTACCTTCCTCTTCCCGACTGCTTCTTCAGCTGCTGTTAAAATATTTCGCTGCAGCTTCTCCCACGCTGGGTCTACATCGTCGTTATCGTCTATCGGACAATTATCAATTTTGTCGTTTAAGCGACGGCGATATAAGTCCTGCGTGCTGGGATCCGATAGGGATTCGATGTTCAACTTTTCAATCCATACTGGTTTGTCATTCCCAGGCCGTGAACGAACAAACCTCATTTTGCACAGCACTAGCTGGTGATCTGTGCCAATATTGGCTGAGTTCAAGGTCCGGACATCCAGTATTCTATTGAATGGCAGATTTCGACTCGTAAGAAAGTAATCTATTACTGATTTTTGCCCACGTGTGTTGTTCCACGTATACTTGTAGCGCATATCATGTTCGAAGTATGTATTATTGATCCTAAGAAGATTCCGGGTACAGAAGAACGTTAGGAGATCTCCATTGTCATTACGGATGTCTTCGTTGAAACGCTCTTTGACTCCATGGACGATATCGTTTCCTACTCTGGCATTAAAATCTCCCATTATTATGGTATGCCTGTCCGGTGGTATAATGTCGATTTGTTGCTGAAGAATATCGTAAAAGGTTTCTCGCTCTTCTCGAGGTTTGGTGATATCCGGCGCATATACGCTCAAAAGTTCTACCTTTTCATGCTTCAGCTTCAAAGTTACGCGAATTATTCTTTCGTTGACGTATATAATATCATCTATTTGATCTTTGAAGTCTCGATGAATCAGCAGACCCACGCCAGCATGGGCTCGAGCACTTTTGGCTACTCCACTGTAGGCTAAAATGTATGACCCAATGTACAAGGTTCCCTTTCCTTTTCTTTTGGTTTCTGATAAAGCGCAGACTTGGATCTTGTGTTGCTCTAGTTCTGCTATGAGCTCGGATTCTTTCGTGTTCCATGATTGGATGTTCCATGTGCCGAATCTAATAGTATTTGCTTTTTGAAAATTCTTAATCCGTTTCCGTTTCCGGTTCGTCGTCGTGAAATCAAGTCCTTTTCCGAGGCTATTTGTAGGTTTGAAAGCAGTTTATTTTATGTCCGATTGAGGTAGCTTGCTAGGCTGGCCTCTGGACGTCCATTCCGTGTCCGAGTCGTCGTGGTAAAAATCCAGCCGAGGGATAGGAGTTGAGGACGGGACAGAGATGTGTTAAGGAGGTAAAGGTATGGGGGTGCTCGATTCTTCACGGGGTTTTACCGTTGCAGCACGAGGGGAAGGGGAGCTGGTCGCCACATTCTATTGGGCCTAGACGACAAGCCCAGTTAAAATTTTAATAATAAAAAATTGCTTTACCTCATATTCTTGGCTAAAGGATTTAAAGGAAACAGGACAAAATTAAAAAAGGTAGTGTGAACATTTTGTTTAAAATTTTTAAGTTCTTGTTTTTGTTGATGTAGTCTAGTTTTAATATTTAAAAAAAAGACATTTAAAAGAAAAGGCGAAAATAAAAAAAGAAGCTGAATAAAATTTCAAGAAATTTTTAAGTTCTTGCTTTAGCAAGTTTAAGTTTCTTGTAAAAGTTAAGTTTCTTGAAAATTTACAAGAAATTTTCTAAGCCCTTGCTTTCGTTCATGTCGTCTAATTTGTAAATCAGAGAGTCTACCGACCTTGAAAACCTTTACAACCTTGAATTAGCCTTGAATTTATTTAAACGTTATTTTTTATTTTAGCTTAAAAGACTGTTACCTTTTTTTTTTTAGTTCTAAAGTCGAGCATGTCCTTAAAAAAACCTTTATTTTTTCTAAATAAGAGTCTTGAAAACTTTGAATTTCAAAAATGATTTTTAGTAGACACCCTGTAAAATAAAATTTTAACTTTAAATTTCTTGTAAATTTTACTTTAAAAAAAACAGCGAAAGTTTAAGAAAAATTTTAATGAAATTTACAAGAAATTTTTTAAGTTCTTGCTTTCGTTCATGTCGCGTAATAGACAACAGACACATTTTGTACTGAACATATTTTTTAAATGAAACTAGCATATAAAAATAGTAAATGCGATTTTTGCTGTCATGCGATGTTTAATTACCGAATAAAAAAGAATAAAAATTTTGGATGTTTGAATTGGCGCCGAAACGACCGTGACGTCACAGTTCACGGATTTAGGTATGCTCCTAGTTGAGCTATCGGCGGCATGCCTATCGGAGCAAGAAGAGTTGTCGTATGAACAAATTCGAGTTAACCTTTGAGGACGAGCAGGTGCACTCGTGGTTTCGTTTTTTAAATAACCGCGCGCTTAAAAGTGAACAATGACGTCAGACCAATGAGAAACGTTTTGGAGTGGGGTCACGTGACAAAAAGTTTTTACGACTTTATAATTTTTTTTTCTTAATTTCTAAGAAATTTCCTACAGAAAAAATTGCCATTAGATGACCAGAAAACTTTGAACTTTTATTATTCACCATAATTAGCAATCATGTCGTTGTCTATTTTACCATTAAGAAGGCCAAAAGTTAAAAAAAAATAGGTTATTCAAAATATTATTTAAGTAAAATTTTCAACGTTAAAATTTGAATATTAAAATAATTAAATATTAATTTTTGGTGCGAACAGACCGACACCCGGACAGTCACACCCAGACAGATTTCCCCAGGTCGAGCCCTAAGACGTAGTCCTACATCAAAAAGAAAAGTATTTTATCTATCTTCAAATTTTTTCAGTTACGAGTAAGGGGAAGGGGGTCGTGGAGTGGTGAAGGGCAATATTGCTGGTCATTATCTAAATTAATATATAATTTTCAGTTCGGCTTTATTTGACTTAAAAGGAAAAGATAAACTTGAGTAGGAAAAGTAAATTTTTTTCATCAAAAGAAAAAAAAAATGGAAAGTTTTTTTTTTTTTTTTTTTTTTTTTTCCCGCGTAACACAGATTGGCAATCAGTCTAAAATGATTTTGAAGTTTTCTCATCCGTATGTCAAATCAAGATCGAAAATCGAAGTAATCGTATTGGAAATAAGACCCGTCAGTGAAAAGTTTCGAGAATCGTTATTTCCTTGAGTCATTTGTCTCAATTAAATCGATGAGTATCGTGTAGGAAGCAAAATTTGTGGAAAGTTTGAATTATTCAAAATGAAAAGGGAGGGAGGTTATTTTACCCTGCCTATTCTTATGAAACGATTTTTATCGATTAGTTTAAATTCAGTTAACATCACCAGTGGAAAAAAAAAATACAATGCTTACAGGATGATTAATGATTAATTCAACCGTTTTGTTCTAATTTGTTCTACAAATTAACTGAAAAAAAAAAAAAAAAAAAAACTTTTAAAAAGGTTGTGGGAAAGGACGGACGGAAATAAAAACGAGGTTAGCATATTCTTATGAAAAGAAAAAAAATTAATTAATTAATTAATTAATTAAATAATTTTTTTTAGTTACTGGTAGGTGGTGCATTCACTGTTTTTCACTCGGTAATTATTTTTAAAAGATTATATAAAGTTTTCCAAATGGAAGATTGAAATTAACTCTGGAGAATTTTCAGTAAATCTTTCCGGATTGAAAACAGATGAGTCGAGAGCTTTCTCCTGCATAAATCAAAGTCAAATCTTCATCATTGCTCCCCGTAGATTTGTTAATTTTAACCTTTTTAACCTTTTTATCTCTTTCCAACCGTAATTGAAACAACATTTTAAAAGTTCCTTTATTTCTGCGATCTTTTATTGCCGGAAAAAAAGGGTTGAAGCAGAAAAAAAAAAAAAAAAAAAAAAGAAATAGAAACGTTTATAAGAATTATTGCCTTAGCAAAAAAAAAAAAAAAAAAAAAAAAAAAAGGCAAACAAGCAAACAAAAACGTAAAAGTTTCCAACCAAATTTTCTTTTGACGAAATTCGTCTGCGATGAAAAATTAGAAAAAGGAAAAAAACTGAGGTATTTTCCTCATCTCGAAAGAATTGTGTACTCATAAAAACGTCACGACCCGGACACGGTCCGGTAATTTTAGGAGGAAAAAAAAAAAAAAAAAACTTTTTTTTCCCTGTTATCTTTTTTGACTTTTATGAGTTATGACTTTCCCAGATGTTTTGAAAGGAAAAAGATTTGAAAACCGGTGCTCTTCTCGCAGTCAAATTATTATAAACGTAATAATTGAATTTTCGATCCGGGATTTGAAATTTCTTAATCCCGACCCCAAATCATTCCTCAAAATACAAAGGATTGATTAAGCGATTCCTGGAAATGGCCTCAGCGCTAAATAGCAGTTAACCGAAGCGTCTAGAATTCCAGTCATCCGTTAAGTTTAACGTAACAAACAAACAAACAAACAGACGCAGACAATTAGAACAAAAGACCTAAAGTGAAATTCCAAGGCGCGCGGAGGAAGAGCAAGTTTTCGAATTTTGCATACTGATATCTGATACCGAAAGATGATTTACCGGTGGATTATATTGAAAGGGATTAATCGCGATTTCAACCGCGATTAATTTCTGATTGTTAATTTGCTTCCTAGCTCCGACGGTCATATCCCACGGCGGTTTTGAATAACGCCCGCCAGAGGATTAGCGAGAAAAAAACACAATTAAATAAGTAATTCTTAAAAAAGGATATCGGTAAAAATCGAGCTGTAGGGAAATCAATCGGCCGATCAATCATGTTCGGTTCTTTGGAAAGTAATACGATTCGGATAATCCGGTAAAGAAGAATTAATTGATGGATTGATCCGTTTGGAAGGGAAGTTTAATAATTTTTTTTTTTTTTTAACATTTGAGGAAAGCTTTTATCCTGTAAGAGAGAAAAGTATACAAAATTCTGGGAACGTATAAAATTAAAAAAATATTTAATTTATTCGCTTCATTTCATTTCATTTCAGATTTGACTCCATAAAAACGAGGATAAGGAAGGAGAAAAAAAAAATGAAGCGAATTAACCTCCAGGCTTTTTCTTGGTTTCGATAAAAAAAAAAATCTGCAATTTTTAATTTAATACGTGGAGCGATACAGCAAAGCGAACGAAGGATTTTCATCCTCTGGTAATTCCAGGTTGGTACTTTAATAGTCGTAGCCGTAAAGAAATTAAAATAAAAATAATAAGCATTGAAGCAAACTAGGAAATTTTCGCGAAGTTTTTATGCTCAGGAACATTAGAAGATTAAATTTTTAGCTTAGAGCTATACAATTGGAGCAGCTTTATTTTAGCTCTGTGGGTGTTATGTGCTATTTTCAGCTAACATAATTTCGATTTCCAGTCTTAGGGGTCGTACATATATTACGTAAGCATATTTAGGGAGGGAGGGGGTCCGGTCAATGCTTACGTTTGCTTACGAAGGGGAGGGGGGAGTCTGTAAAATCTTACGTAAGCATTCATATATATATTTTTTAACCAAAGGATATAAAAATCGATTGGAGTAATAAAGTAAAATAAAAACAAAACAAAACTGAAAAAAAGAATAATAAAAATTTCAAACCATTTAAAAATTATTTTGATGACTTTTCGAACACGGTTGTAGTAAATTTTGTTACTTATTAAGTTTTTTTTGTTACCATGATATTTAAAATTTCAAAACTTTGCTTTAATTAGCTATTGACATTACTATTACTATTTTAAACTAAACACTCAGTACGTTGAGCGTGGGATAAATACCATGTTCAAATTTTTCTTTAAGTTTCAAAACTTTTCTCATTAATTTAATTACTTGTTTTTATTTACAACCATTTATACTGTAGTAGATATAAAAGAATGGATCCAAAGTCCTTGGAGCACGGAGTAAATTTTGTTACCTTATTTGCATTTCAAAACAAAATGACTTACTTTATTATTTGTTTTAGTTTAAAGTACAATTCACATTTTAATTTACTGCAGTTTTGCTTAATTAGTTTACATTTTTAATGTTTTTCCTTCTAAAAACTTTAAAATTCCATTTAAATGCAAATCGAGTGGTTTTCAAACAAATGGCTGCACTGTATGTGAAGTATAAAGAAATAAAAGAATGAGGAAAATCATAAAAAAACTAAATTTAAAGGGATTTTAAGGAAAGAAAAATATTACGTAATATTAGGGGGGGGGGGGTTCAAATTCACCAAAATCATGCTTATGTAATGCTTGAATGGCCCCATACCTTTAAAAATACTGAAGTAGAATTTATTTAAAAGATTTGGCTGTAGCGGCCATTTCTTGTTTATTTTACTTGTTTTTCTTGTTTTTATTTACTTGTTTTTGGAAAATGAAACCTCGCTTTTTTCGCTCATATTCGATTCAATATACTCGAAGTTGAAAATACGTAAGCAACACACGATTCAGCATTCAAAAAAAGATTTATTAATTCATTTTCAGGTTTCTCAATGTTATTTTTCTTCATTTCCATTTAATAATCGGAATTCCGATTCCAGTAAATAATAATCGATTATTCGATTAATCGCTTACTCAATAATCGGTCAAATAGTCGATTAATCGGAAGAAAATTAATCGATTACTTAGTAATCGATAAGTGATTGCCCGTCTCTAGGAAGTTTTAAAAAGTAAAGGTTGGAGTTCCTTTACATAACCGGCCGGTCAGCTGGACGGTAAAGATTTTTTAACAATAAAAAAAGTTTACCTAATTTTTTTTTTTTTGATTTGGTATTTTACACATAAAAATGATATCGGATCGCACCGAAGCCGTGCCAAAACGTTTTGTTATGTTTAAAAGGTAAAGATTCGTTATTAAAGATACATGAAAAGGCTTTATAGTGCCTAAATTTCTGCCGTGGTAAGCGATATGGGCGTATGTCCATTTTTTACAAAAATCGAGATTCTTGTATCGTTAAAATCCTCGTTGACCGCTCTATCCGTGTAACCATCTAATTTTTCCGTCCAAGAAAAAGATAAGCTGATTTTTTAGGAAATAAAATTTAACAAAATATAAACAAATTTTTGCATGAAATGGTTTAAGTTGGTAGCAGCCATTTTTTTTCCGTTCTGTACAAATTTTAAATTCAAATCATAGAATGGCGGTGAAGTTTTTATTTTTGTTTTGTTTTTTTATTGACTTGAAAAAAAATAATTATTTATTGATTTTCGTTCCTATTAACTTGAACGGTTAATTTTGATTTAATTTTTCGATTTTTTCATTAAAACGACGTAGGGGGTGGAAATATTATCATTTTTTATCTTTACCGCTTACAACCTTTGCAGTCGTTCGATCGTGAATTTAAATTTTTAAAAAAATATCATCAACCAGATTGCCAACTTCATACAAGTAAACAATCTATTTGTTTACTTTTTTAAATTTTTTTCGAAGTTGTTTTTCTCGAATCAACAAAAACTGGACATACGCCCATATCGCTTACCACGGCAGATTTGATAATTTTTTTTAATGTTTTCGAAATAAAAAAAATAGACGCCATTTTTCTTTTTTGTTGTTGAAATAGTTCTAGATTATCTCTGAACATAACAAAACGTTTTGGGTACGGTTTCGGTGCAGTTAGACCCCGTTTTCATGTATAAAATATTGGATTTAAAAAACTTTTTTTAACATATTTTTTTAGGATTTTTTTTTTAAAACTAACCCAACATTATTTTTCTTATTTGGTATTGAATCGACATTAGCTTTAAAAAGTGGATGATTACTTTCTAGTTTGAATGTAATTGACAAAGAAATCGAATGCTTTGTTTATTTTTTGTTGGGCCGTCCATCGATTTTGTCAAAATAGTTAGGTTAGGAATTGCATTTCAAAATAAAAGAAAGATAACCTTACAAGGCTGTGAAATAAAATGCTGAAATTTTTGAAAGGATTTGATCTAATTCAAGGATGTTCTACAGGTGAACTTGAGATTCTTAATTGATCGTTCTCGTGCAACTTAAACGTAAGCGAAACTTTGTTTATTTTCGTGGAAAGGTTTTCCGCCTACAAAATTTTAATTGGAATCGAATAATTTTTTTAAAATTATGCGAATATTCCTCTTAACATTCTACACAATTTAAAAGTGATTTAAATGTGAAATTTTCGTGTGACACGAAAATTCGCTTTTATTAAAAACTAAAATGTTTTTAAACTATTTACAAAAATAATCTTCAAAAATTGTAAACATGCTAATGGTTTGTTTATAAACATTGGGCTTTTTTTTGGGGAAATCTCACAAAAACACCATAAACGTTTAAAGGGATCCAAATTTCATGCCACAAAAGTTGTGCAGAATGTTAGAGAAAATTGTAAACATGCTAATGGTTTGTTTATAAACATTGGGCTTTTTTTTGGGAAAATCTCACAAAAACACCACAAACGTTTAAAGGGATCCAAATTTCATGCCACAAAAGTTGTGCAGAATGTTAGAGGTAGAGGAATATTCTTATAATTTTAAAAAAATTATTGGATTCCAATTAAAATTTTGTAGGCGGAAAAACTGCTCTACGAAAATCAACAAAGTTTCGCCTACGTTTAATTTTAATTTTAATTTAATTTATATTGATCTTTTTTTATACATCAATTTACAAAAAGTGGAGGAGAAAAAAAAAAAAAAAAATAATAATAATAATAATAATTAAATGCAAACGCCTCCCCTCTTCAACGGTTGGGGAACAGACTGGATGAAGAGATATCCGTAATCAAGAGTCGGTTCCTCAGTCCCACAGGCTCCAGCCATAACACCTGGCTATGGGATCATATGATTGCCCAGTGGTACTGAGCCCACATGACTCTCATCTTCAAATACCCCGTAAAAGGGAGAAAAAATAAATGAATAATAATAATAATAATAAAGCAATTTTAAGTTGCACGAGAACGATCAATTAAGAATCTCAAATTCACCTGTAGAACATCCTTGGTACAGAATTTTTTATTTTTCAAACTGAACAAGTCCAGGAGAATCGCCATTACTGCAAATGGCATCGTTAAATTTGGCCACGATTTTGAAAGGGGGGTTAAGTCACAGTCATGTGACTGCTAAGCAGTAGACGTTATTTAGTATCGACATTAGGGGATACGTTTTACGTTTGCCTCCTCTATTCCATTAGCGCTTTTTTTTTAAAAAAAAAAATGCTTTCAGAAGAAATGATATACTTGGAAATGAATTCAATGCTATTAATAAAGCTCTCACATATATAATGCTTTATTGATTTCATATGTAGTAAGATGTTATAATGATTAATGCTGGCCGACGGGACGATCCCCTCCTTTTTTTCAACACTGTCAACATGAAATAACTACTGCCTTTTATCAATATATTAATCATTTACCGTTCGAATAAAATATTTAAACGGTCAATGAAATGGGAGGTGGGGGGTCGTGTGCGAATTGATTTTGAGGTAGAGAAAAACGTACGTATACTCTGAGGGAGTAATAAAACCCTTTTCAAAAAAAGAACCGGCTACTTGTCAGCAAACCTTTTTATAATGGAATCATTAGTTTTTAAAATTTGAGTAAACCGGGGATCGTTGGGATTCCATTGATTCACGCATGTTCCGTCATAATAATATAGTAAAATGTGTAATTTTTTTTTTTTTTTTTTTTTTTTTTGAATTTTTATTTGTTGGAGTATGGGGCGGGGGAGATTTTTTTCATTCCATGCCCGGGTTCCTTTTTCCTGTTTTGTCTGTGGTAATGAGTTTCAATTTGTGTCATTTTCTGGGTTAAGAAGGGGAAAAAAATGGAGCAAAAAAAAAATTGTATAAAAATCTTTGCTTGTTTGTAGATGCTGAAACGGAGTCGTTGCCAAGCAACACGGATTCTGTTGCGAGGTCTTGGGAACGCGATTTTTCCCATTAAGCGGAAACGGAAACTGGTAAGTTTTGTAACTTTTTAACAGATTGTTAATGCGCATGCGGTAGAGGTTATAATTATTATTTAGGGTATTAATTAGTTAGGCAAAGCCGGTGATAAAGTCGTTTTTTACTCTTAACGTTATGAAAGGGGGAAAAGAAAACTCGAGGGGAGAGGGGGGAGGGGAAGTAAGATTAAAAAAAAAAAAAATTATTTTTCATTAAAATCATATTATAATATTCATAGATTTCATGTCTCTAATTTTATTACTATATCCTGCAATCCCGGCTTCGGCACATGCGCGTTTGAGTTGCTCCGGGAAAGCCAATATTCCGTCCAGGTTAGGCAAGCTCCTGGGCGGACTCTCTAGTGCGGTGTGGGACACTCTTAGCCCCACACGACGAGAAAAGCTTAAAGAAAAATAACGTTTATTTTTTATTTTTATTTTAGTATATTATAAATATTATTTTTCAAAATTTTAAAAGAAAAAAGAAAAAAAAACGAAAAAGAAAAAAAAGAAAATAAGAAAAAATTTAAAAAAAAGGAAAATTTAGTTTACACAAAAAAATATTTTTTAAAATTATCGCGTGGGGTTAAAGTTCGTTTAAAAAAAAAAAATACGGTGCGGTTTTTTTTATTTAGAAAAAAAATTTCGAAACAAGAAAGTTTTCGCGGAAAAATTAATTCATAAATTTGAAAGAAAAAAAAATAGATATAAAATTTTTAAAGGACGTTTAAAACTTGTTTTTTTTTAAATTAATTTATTTTTATTAAGCTTACTCCAATTGTAATTTTTTTTTTTTTTTTTTTTTTTCGTAGTGTTTGTTATCATCAACCGTTTCCACTTATATACGTGTTACTTGTGTGATAATGGTGATTATAAAATGGAGATTAGAACGTGACGAAAGGCGAATTTAAAGGTAAGGGAGTCATTTTTTTTTTCTTTTTACTAGATATTTTTTAAGGGCACGTTTGAAATATTAGATTTTTTTTTTTTTTTTTTTTTCTTTGTTCCAAAGGGATAAAACAAAACGTTTGAGTATTTTCCTTGGCGTATTAAATATGAAAAAAAAAGGGATAGTTCGTGTTTGGGTGTCCCAATCCCACAGCAATCCGAACGTGAATGCCTCGGTGCACTATTTTTTTCTGGTCCCATCGCACCGGGGGAAATGCTGCTGGTTCCTTGATGCCGTCGCTGCTGAAATGCAGATCGTTGTTTCTTTTTTCTTTTTTCGTGTTTTCTGACCAAAGTGTTGAATTCCTTTTTTTTCTAATTTTTTTTTTTTACGATTATTTTATTGGAAAATCTTTTATTAAACCGTTTGGAAATTTTCCGCTTCGTGGGGAAAATCTTCGATTTTAAATCGAATGATTTTCCAGAGAGCAGAATCCTTCGATAAAAAAGATAGAAATAAAAAAATAAAAAAAAAAAAAAAAAAAAAAAGACCGAATGAAAACACATCATAAACATATACAAAACATCATTTTTCTCCTTTTGCCCTCTTTCACCCCGGGTTCCTCTTTTGCCCCTCTTCCCCCCCATCGGGATTCTCTTTCTCGTTCTCTGTTGATAAATGGAAGTTGTTGCTGTCTACATGCCTTTCAATTCTAACCATTTAACTGCTCTGTAATTCTATTAACTGCCACGGTTAACTGAATCTTTTCATCTAAGCGGTTAGAGTTTGGAGGAGGGGGGGGGGGGGGGAGAGAGGATGCTTATTCAGTCTTTTTGTTTTTGAAAATATGGTTATAATATGTTTTATCATTCGAGGGAGGCGTTGTCCTATTTATACATAAAATTTCCCCAGTTCCTATATAGTTAGTTGTCAGGGAGGGATTTCTGTCACGGATCGCTAAACTCTTCGAGGACTGTGACTTCCTCTCTTTTCGTGTATCTTCGCGAAAAAAAAAGAGGGGGGGGGGGAAAGAAGGAAGTAGTTAGAGGGTATATGTATCGTAAAAACGGACGCCATTTTTGCCATTTTACACGTAGAACAAACTTAATAATCTTAATTTATGGCTTTTATATGTACTCTTACTTCCCTCATGACACCTGCGACTCTTTTCGAAGTTAGACTTCACAAAAAAAAAAAAAAAAAAAAAAAACCACGACTTTTTTTTATCCTTTTTGCGGGAAGTATAATTATTTGAGGGCAGCCGAAACTTTTTCCTTGTTTTTAAAGGTTCTTTTTGAATTTTAAATTTTAACTTTTATTTTTTAATTGAAATGAAAGCGACTAAAGTACGCAAAATTTAAATATATTCTGTGAAACAGTAGAGGACGTTTTTCATAAATTATTTAAATTATTTGGATCAAATATTTCGACAGGGGAATTATTTTACAACTTTGCGAACATTTTCGATACCGGTGCATACTTGTTACCCGCAAAAAAAAAAAAAATTACATTACTTTGCATTTTACTCTTTGTCGACAAATGGATTTTCTAGCTAATACGGGGAAAATCAGGCTCTTTTACTTCCTTTTTTTTTTTTTTTTAGGGGATTAAGAATCGGAAGAAAGGAAGCAGAAACATATCTCCCTTGTCGGTTATAAAACAAGTACCTCCAGAATATGATTACTTTTCTCAAAATGTGAAAGTTCAACAACTCCCAGCGTTGTTAATTTTTAATACATATCTCTCTCTTTCTATCCGCTTGAAAGGAGCCGGTAAAAAGGGAGGGGGGAGGGGGGGAAGAGATGTTCGGCGGGGTGTTGGATTTAAGTTTTACGTAAAACAACTCCCGAGTATACACACCATTATCATTTTTACCAGTGAGCTGTTATAGGAAGAAATTCACTCTCTTGAGCAATTTTTTTTTTCAGTGTGTTGTCTATTTTTTTTTTTTTTTTTTTTTTTGTAGGACGTTGTTAACACATAAAATAAACACGGGTGTGAGGCTGCTTTTTCTTTTTTTCTTTTTTGCATAGCTGTCGACGAGAGGATTTTATTTTGAAAATTTTCAAAACATTCCGACCCCGATTGACGGTATTGCTGACATTTAAATCTCCGTCGGGGGTTTTCGCTGATATAAATTTCGGCTTTGAATTTTCGAATGGACGGATTTTTAAAAACCCTTCCCAGCTTTCGAGCCGGTAATATGAAACGTAAATTTTTAACTTCACGATACCAGGAAAAAGAGTTTTAAAAAAATTTTTTTTTGTTCGGTTTAATTTTTGCTCGCCTTGTAGGGATAACTAATAAAATACCGGCCGCGAATTTTTTTTTTCTAGCAAATGGAAATTTACGTTTGATTTAAGATATATAAGGGTTGAAATAGGAAAAAAAATCTAGCTTTTTTTTTTTTTTTTAATTAGCATAGTTAGGTTTTTTTAAAAAATAAATGGCAATTATTATCGGGGCGAAAAAAAAAATGATTGCATCGAAAGTTTATTTGGGAAATCAAATACGAAGTTTTATTAGTTTGCATTTGTTGGTTTTTTAAATGAGTTTTTTATTTTTTTTTTTTTAACTGGAAATTTATCCGCTTGGAGCGGTGTATACAGAATAAATATTCTGCGTATTAAAATATACAGTATAACTCGAATTGTTTTTTTTTTATTTGTGAAGGTGAATATAATTCGCATGGAAAAAGGTTGAAGGGGTAACATGGAAACACAAAAAAGAGGACGGACGTACCGGTAGAGAGAGACGGCTTGAGGGAGAGTGTATTGCAAAAGTAGTAAAAGGATCAGCGTTACAAGGTCGAGGAAAACAAATAGCAGATACGGGGCAAAAAAGTAAGAGTACCGAGAAAATGTGTGCAAAGCGTTCAAAGGCTTGTTGACATGATTGAAGTTCATAAAAAAGGAAAAATCTGGAGTAGAACAACTTTGAAAGAGATGAAAAGAAAGATGCAGAATAATATTTCTGTAGCGAGAAAATAAACAAAGAAATCGGGGGAACGAAAAGAGATAAGGAATAACGGATGGGATGAGTTTAGATTAGGATAAAGATGAAGAGAAAAAAAAAACGAGAGATTGTGGGTGGAAAACGAAAAAAAATAAAAGTCAGAAAAGGGCCAGATGAGAGAAAGGACAAGGATAAAGGCAAAGACAGAGACTTAAACAATAGATGGGATGGCTACCAAATAATAATTCAGAACTAAAGAGATGTTAATAGCAAAAATCCATTGAGGTTGACGCTAGAAAACGAAGGTTGCAAGACACATTTAACGAAGGAACAAGCAGAAGAGATGCATGCACTCAACATAAAGTAAGCTGCGAATGTTGAACTAGGGATGTTCACAACAAATTTCGAGAAATTGGCTCTGACTTTGGTTAAGGCGTGTAAGACAAGTGATGGATGACAAGACAAGAGCTTGCACAAGACTTGGGTTTTTTAATTGTTTGTATTGTTTGCATAATAGTTCGCTTATGTAAACAAGACAAGGGCTTGACGGGTTGACCGAGGACTTACCTTTGTTCTTGTCTCGTCTCGCTTGTCGTCCATCACTATGTAAGACTCTAAGGATTCAAAATCTAAAATTTCTTGTTCGAGAATCTTGCTCAAGATCTCGCAAGATTTCAGTACTTGAGCAAGATTCTTGGACAAGAAATTGTAGATTTTGAATCCTTAAGAGTCTTACAAGTCCAGAAGCAAAATCTGAGCCTCGAAATTTTGTTTAAACTTGTTGTGTGCATCCTTATGTTGGACCTTTCTGGGACCAAGTCGAGTGACATGTTTAATCAGTATCACAACAATCCTGAACTCTGTAGCTCTCGTGGTTCTGAAACTCTAATTCAGTTAATATATTCGATTGCACATACGGTTGAAACTGTTTTACTAATACGAAAAAGTATTACGGTGCATTTCTACGGTACAGCACATACGTTTCAAACCACCTAAGAATTAAATGTCTTTAGGAATCTTTTTCAAAGACGGCTTCCGATGTCATTTAAAGTTGAGCAAATCATGAACCTACCTACGTCAAAAGTCTAGCATTTTGGAGTGATGTTCAGATTATCACTTTAACATCAGTAGGTTACGAATTCTGGACCTATCAGTATCCAAGGTCCAGCACTGGTGTCCTGAACAAGCTTATACTACCCTACGACTACGCCTAGAGAGTCTAAAAGGAGACAGTCGACAGCTAATTTACAATCTCTGTAAGTCACGTGTGATCTTCCACCAATCACATAATCGAAAAAATCGAATCAACGAACCAAATTGAACAAAATTGATCTTCAGCCAATCGCAAACCTCCAATTAAGTTGATGACTCTCTGCTTTTAGGGTCCCTAGCTACGCTACCTTCTAAGGAAAGAACGTAAAACGTAGCCAATGAAAGGCGTTACGAGAACGAGAAAAGACAGAAGAAAAATAATAAATTTAGGCAAACGGACAAAAGTGCTATGAGGACAAGACAAGCAAGAAAATATATGGTAGTAGATAAATAAAGAAGAAAAAGGACGGCTTCCGATGTCATTTAAAGTTGAGCAAATCACGAACCTACCTACGTCAGAAGTGTAGCACTTTCAAATGCATCTTATGCAAATACATTACATCAATACGGAAAGGTCCACCTAAATCACTTTGATATCGGATCGATGTCAGAACTGAGTCAAACCAATCACTTGTTGAGTTGAATTTTATATGTCATTATACAAGAGTTGCAGAAGGAAAGAAAGGAAGATACAGCTGAGGCAAACAACTTAAGTGCTAGCGATAAATCACGTTAAATAACGTTTATGTTAGGCGAATTTCGGATGAATGGCCGACAGACAGAGTTTGAACGAATTCTCTCCCTCTGTCGTGAATCAACGTGAAGAAGAAAATTCTTCTGAAATTGCGGAACAATTTGAATTTAGAATTACCTCGGAAATATTTCTGGTGGTGCTTGTATATGGAGACATAAAGTATTTATCGAGGACGCTTGCTTAAAACTCTGAAAATTTAAACCGAAGAACTACACGCTTCAGTTTATTTAGTGAGACCATTTGAAAATTCCATGAAGCCTGTCTTGTTTATACTTCAGATATAATTGGTCCCCTTCCTTTGAGTGAGCGTCACAACCATTTTATCGTGTGTTTCCCAGATATATGTACAAAGCGGGCTACAGGCTGCTATAGAATTCCGTTTGAAACACGCATAAGCAAAGAATAAGAAATGAGGTTTACTCTTCAAGACGTTACCATGAAAAAAGAAAATTAAAGGAATCCCGAAGCAGATCGTATTTGAATTAGAGAATTAAAAAAAAACCATGTCACCTTGCCTGGTTTTTATATCGATTTCTAAACGATTTTTTAATTTTACTAACCTCGTTTTCATATGCAAGGGAAAACGTATTGAACATCGGCATATTTTCGCAAAGCAAATAAACCATTCGCACAGTTCCCCTGCTGGCATCAAAAAAACCGAAAACAAATATGTTAATGTGGAAGAATTAAATTTGCATTGTATTGTAAATTGGAAGTAAAGCCGCAATCCAAAATTATTTACATAGAATCATGTTAACCCACCTCAGACGAGGAAGCGAAACCCCGAGCCGCATCGGATTCAAGATTTAACATTTCTAAATTCATAAGAAAATCACCTTACTCATTTATTAATTCGCCTAAAGGAGAAATATTTCTCCCGAAATGCGGCAAAAAGGTTTTTCCGGAAGTGCGGAAAGAGAGAGGGGGGAGGGGGAAATAAAGGGGTCGAGGGGAAGCTCAAAATTTTCATCTTTAAATTAAAACATGTAAGACAAAGGGAAGATCTCTCGTTAACATAATTAGTAATAGAATTCATTATGCGATTTCCTTTTGAAGCTTTTACAACACCAGGTTCAGAACACCGGAAATTTCTTCAGGAAAGGGCTCGATGCAGTTTAAAATGAAATCAAAGGTGACGTGTGTTATCGGGAGTCGGGAAAAAAGCCAAGAGCCCGAGCTTTATCGCGACATTTTACTATGGGAGCAAAGCGATAAAATTTAGGTGGAACTTTAAAAGGCAAAAAGGCAACGTGAAATTCGAAACAAGAGGTCAAGGAGCACTCAAATGTAAACAGTAGCGCTCATTTTCTTTTATGTCTCCTAAGGGCGATCCTTTATGCAATGTCTCTAAAATCCGTGAAGACGTTTTTCATACTTTGCAAGGGGCAAGAAAAAAAAAAAAAAACTTGGATCGATTCTTATCAAAATCAGATTGACCTTTTAGTCTTTTTTTTCGCGTTTTGAAGTTCAAAGGGTCAAGAGAAAACCGGTTAATGGGGGAATGAGGGAATGAGGGAGGCTTTGACGGTATGAGTGGAAGATAATAAGCACAAAAAAAAACTTTTGTGATATTGAATTGTGTTTGTTGGACGGAAAAAAAAAATAGAAAAAAACAAACGATTACAATGATAAAATCGCCATTAATGAATCTTGTCATGCAAATTGAAGGGCATACTATACTACTTACATGTTTAGTAATTTACACTTCGGATCGATTGGAAAATCCTTCAGGTTGGTGTGTGTGTTCTTTTTTCTTTTCTTCAAGAAAATGGCAGTTTCGAGGAAGTTGCTTATAAAAAGTGCGTTGCACGAATAGGCGGGTTTCTTTGATGACATGAAAATTGATGATCAATTTATTTTTATGAAGCCATGTTTTAATTTGAATCTTTTTTCTTGTTTTAATTTTTTTTTTTTTATTTAATTCTTTTTCCCTTCAAATTAAGAAAATCACGTCTCCATAGTTACAATTAACTCGACAAAAATAATTATTTTCTTATTTTATTTCCGCAATTTGCATTTAATTTCTTCCCGTTAATCTTTTAAAAAACGATTCAAATGAAAACGATGAAATGAATGGGCTTCCCGTCCGCGCCCTTAAAATCGAGCTTTTTTCTCTAAAGGGATAATTAAAAACTTTTCACAACTTTTTTTTTTTTTTTTTTTTTTTTTTTTTTTTGCGGTGGAAAAAAGGAAGGATATAGTTTCTAAAGGAAGATGAAAGGGAAATCTTTTAGGAACTTCTTTAAAATTAGGTTGCAAAAATTACTTTTAAAAGAAATCGCTATGGCACATGCGCTAATTTTTTTTTTTTTTTTTAGATTTTTTTCCCCCCAGTGGAAAAAGGTTATCTCGTTATGCGAAGTCACGGACACACTTCATCGGCTGCGACAAAATCTATTACAAAAAACTGACAATGTGGTCTTACGAACTAGTGAACCGGAAAGTCATTTTGTTGAAAACTAATCGCTCACGGTTAGCATACGTTAGGGAATTTTTTTGCCGGGAAAAATGGCCTTTTTTTTCCCGGTGTAAGCTTAAAGACGTGGGAGGTAAAATCTGTTCACCTTTTTTTTTTTTTTAAATGGCTAGTTTTTTTGCTGTTTTGATTGATCCAGTGTTAAAAGCAAAGGTTTTTATTTAGTTTACATCAGGGAAAGAGAGTCTCATTTTTAACGAAGTAATAAATAACCGCCTTCCGATAGAGTATGTAAATGCATGACCAGACGCGCTGACTGTGTATTTGGACTGGACAAGTAGAGTTTAGTTTATCGAAAAGTTGGTTTACCCGTCATTTGCAGAGCTGTCGTATAACAATAGAAACATTGTTGGGACTGTGGCGTCCTATGAATATATTGATTTGAACTGCTCCTGGTGGCTACCCAGGAGCCTATGCTGTAATGTTGTTTGCACGATATTTTCGAACTGACGTCTGAAGTTCGAAGTCGTTCGTTAAATCACGAAGACCGATATTGTGATTAGTGTTACAATACGGAGAATAAGGGATGAGTGATCTAAATGTATTGGTTTCGGATAAACCTGAGCTTGGATAAAATTTTCCTCTGTTTCCTTTTCTTTTCTTTCTTTATATTTCTCAGAAATCTCAATCTTACAAGTTTGAATTGATTTAAAAAAAAGGATTGTTAGTGTAGTTGGATAGCTCTCGATGTCGCTCATATGAATATTCCGTTCCTTCCATCCTATTTTCATCGGTGCGTGGGAAGCTCTAGACCAAAAAATAATTTTTTAGAGAAAATAAAAAACATTTTGAGGTCATACTTAGGCACTTCGTTCGCTACACAAAACCGGACGGTGAACCTGCCGATTTTAGAAAAGAAAGTTTTTTTAAATTAATTTTTTTAAGGCGAAAATTGCGTTAAATGGGACGAAAACTACACCAAATGTATCCTTATTTTTAGGAAAAATTGGTTATACATGTTTAATATGATGATAAGCTTAAATTACCTACACAGTTAAAAAAAATATGTAAAAATTTAACAAAATCACTTGTTAAAATCGGTCCACATAAAAATATCAACAAACTCGACTTTGTTAAAAATAAAAACTTTGAGCGGTCATAAGATCGCCTTTTGTTTTTCGTCATTTGTTTTAGTCAACATAGCAAATTTGTTCTTTTTTAACATAGAAAACGTAACATGCTGAGTATGTAGACCCTTTTTTACATAATTACATATTTTTTTTTACTGTGTACCTTAAATATTCACAAAGAATACTCCATTAAGCATGTAAGATGGTATTTTTGACCCCCTTCCCCCTAAACATTTTTACTTTACTTATGTAACAGGGGGTTACTTTTGACACTTTTATTTTTTAAAATTACTTGAAAACGGATAAGAATTTTTTCAAGAATTGAACTTATTCGAAATTATTGATTATTTTCGAGTGTTATGTTCAAGCGTACTTAGTTGCCTAAACTTGTTTTATTATGAAAATATTAAGACTTTAACACGAAAAATAAAAATGAAGAAATCACGCAACTTTAAGTACTAAAATGCATCCTGCTGCATCCACCGGTCAAATTGAAATTAAATTGCTTTTCGCACTTCCCCTATATAGTCCCTTAAAAAATCGTCCTAATTTCACTCAAAATTAAACTATTAGAAGCCAAAAAAAAATTACGATCAAGGGGTTACTTTTTACAGATATTTCGATGGCGATGTCCTATGGGTGCAAAATCTACAACGAATTGACAGCGTTTACAAGGTTTTGATTACGTTTTTACTACGTTCACTAATTTTTTTAAATAAACAGCGATAAATAGAACAACTAAAAAGGTACAAATCGTTTTATTAAGACATTTTCCGCTTACAGAAGCTAATAATTTGTCATATCCTCTTCAATTATTAAAGATATAAACATGATTGTAAAAAGTAGCTCCATTTTTGTTAGAACAGCTTTTGGAAAATCGAGTTCTTATTCGGGCTAGAACAAGTACAGATATTATAACAGGGTATCGTATGAAAGCTAAAGGACCACTCTTGATATTTGTACAATCAGATTTTAAATTGGTTTGAAATTTTATATTGTAACGATTCAACTTTTTGAGCCCCAAAATTGTTTTTTAAGTCACAAAAATTCCCATTTTTTTTAAATTATTATTTTAGAATTCTTAAAATAAATACAGTCGACTCCGGGTATAATTGACATGGGATATAGTGGATTTTCGGTTATAGTGGACAAGATCGTCCGGTCCCGTTGAAAAATCCCATAAGCCCCATGTTAAAACATTCTGATATAGTGGACTGGGAAAAAAACGGAACCCCGGTTATAATGGTCAAAATATTCATTTCGTTTTGGTTCATGGTCCATAAGACACTGTATAAAAATTTTCGGATATAGTGGACTCGAAGTTTCACCTTCGGTTATAGTGGACAAAATGTTTTTAAGGCTCGATAATGTTTCCTCGTTCAGGTTTTTTCACGAACTAAATCATTTCAGAGATGCGTCATTCTTGTTTTTCATTCAAAAATTTCTTAATTTCACTTATTGATAGTACATATATGTTCTGCAGTGATAAGTACTGATTATTTTATTGATTTTTACAAAAAATAAAAAAAAAAAATTAAAAAAAAACAAAATCGGATCTAGTGGACCCCCGGTTATAGTGGTCAAAATTTTTCGGTCCCTTGAAGTCAATTATAACCGGAGTCGACTGTAAATATATATATATATATATATATTTTTTTTGCATATACACCCTTCTGTCATTATGTTCCCAGGCTTTAGATGCAGGTGTCTTTCTGGGTTTTCTGAGAATTTGCAAGTTCGGACAAGTTTGGAAGATAAGAAATATAACAATATTAATTCAAAGGGCTGATTCGACATTTCTCGGAAAAACAAATTTTAAGACGCATTTGCAAGGGAGGACGTGGGAACATAATGAAAGAAAGGTGTATGAACAAAAAAAAAATGGGGAAATTTTGGGACTTAAAAAAAATTTTCAGGGCCAAAAAGTTGAATCGTTACAATATCTGTTTCGTGGAAAAACTATAAAAAAGTGTAAAAAATAACCCCCTTCTACGGTGCGTAATTTATGGGCGACCTCAAAGTTAGTCGATTGTTTATGTTTTTTTTTACATCGGTTATTTGTTATTTATTCAACTACATCAAATTTTGCAAATATTGACAATAAATATTGTAATTTAAACTTAATGACATATTTAACATGCACAATCTACTTCTAAAATTAAGAAACAATTTGAGGGGGTTTCGCCCCTTTTAAATATGCAATTTTAGCCTTTAAAAAAATAATTGAAAAAAAAAATTATTTTTCATCACTCAGTGCAGAAAACTTACTTTTCCGCACTAGTGCGTTTTAGAAAAACCTTTATTTCGCTGTGCTTTGTGATGAAAAGTAGCTTACAACACAAGAACTGCAAAAGAATTACCCGTCGAGACCTTTTTAAAGCCCTCGCCTTCGGCTCGGGCCTCAAAATCGGCCTCGACGGACAATTTTTTCTTTTGCAGCTCTTGTGTTGTAATATACTATTTTTTTAAATCGACTGACTCACCATTCGGTTTTGTGTAGCGAACGAAGTGCTTAAAATATTCTTTTGTTTATAGGCAACGGTATAGGTCACCTTAGTCAACATCGTTCTATTTCTTTGACTAGATTATTGACAGCGAAATCAGACTTCTATATTCCTGATACAGCTGACACTATAAAGTATTTTCAATGCAATTTAGCCTAGGAAAATATGAACAGCGAAAAAAATCCCCGTTTCCTCTCTTAGGAATAAGGAATGGAGAAGGGGAAAAAAAAAAACTTTCACTTTTTTCCCTTTCCTCATTTTTGTTTCACGAAAAGGGTAAAGTCCTCATTTCCCTAAATTCGAATAAAAACAAGAACCGGGTTTTCCTTGAATAACCACTGCTATGAGACTTGTATCAATTTACTTCGACGTTTCATAGGACTTTAAACATTCATTATTCAGTTTACAGTCAGGCGAGGTTTCTATTGGTTCCGGAGTTCCCTGATGAGCAAAGCCTTTTTATATTATACATCGATCCCGAACGTTCAATCCGTTCCTTTTTTTTAATATTTACCGACGTATAACTTTTTCAAAAATCAAACCCATACAGTACTGGTTTTTTTTTCCTCTCTTTTTTTTTAAACCCTTTTTTTTCCGAAAAAAAAAAAAGAGAAATTCCCGTAAGGCAGCATAACAAACAAGAGTAACGATTTCCCAGCAGCGAGATTAATTACATTCTAATTATTATTTGCTGTGCTTTATGGTAGTAACCGTAAAATATCTTGTATATAAACGAGTAAATTAATCACTTATGTGATATAATGGAATAAGGTATTACATCCAAGTGTGATGAATAAGGGAAGGGATAAAACCAATTCGATAAATTATGCATTCGAGTTTCTGTTGTATTTTGAAAGGTAAAGGAATAGACATACGTCACGAATACATAAGGAAAGTAAGTCGGATCCTTTTTTTTTATGGATAAAAAGTACAAGACTCTTGAGTATTTTGTTGGTGGACACTAATTACGACGAATTAGCATCCCAAAAGTCCAAAGCCTGTTACGTTCTCTTAAAACCTTAATCTCTGGCCGTAACGACATGTAACGGCCAATTTTTAGTAAAACGGATTGTAGGGCCCTATTATGAGGCAACCGTTTTGAGCTATGGGCATAGCTCCCATAGACCCCATGAAGGCGTCAAAAATTACCGAAATCGTGCTTACGTAACACTTGAGCGGTCCCAATGGCCCTTGTATTTATGAAAAACCTCTCAGGTATAATGCCAAATGCTTTTCCGCATTGTCATAAAGACGGGTCTAATGCTAAAAGGAAAAATAACTTTCCAAAAGTTCCCCGCATTTTACGTTTAAACGAAAAAGCGTTTTCGTGCAGTCGTATGTTTTTTCTTTAACCAATGTTTTCTCTTCTTTTTTATTTTACTATTATTAGAATTTTCATCTTTATTTCGTAACTAAAAGCCAATTCTTTTAATGGGGAGATTTTTATTTTTATTTACGGAAAATAACGTAGCACGTAGGCACATAAGAAGCGGCACGATTAAAATCCAAGGAGGCGTGCGGATTCTTTTTCTTTTTTCCCATTGAATCGTGTTATTTAATTTAGGAATATATATTTTTTTTCCTCTTTCAAATTGGGGTCGTGTGGAATAGGATGCGAGAGGAGTATGAGGTTAAATGAAGTTGAATGTTTTTCTTAAAACATTTTTAGAAAACATTTTTTATGTAAATTTTTATCTTTTAAGGGAAATCAAGTGCCGTATGTTTTGGTTCGGCAAGTTTACACCAGTTGGCGCGGAACCAGCTTTTGCCCTGCTAATATTTTCTAATTACTGACTTCTCGAAATTGCGATATAAAAAAAAAAAAAAAAAAAAAAAAACTTTTGCTAACCTTGTATACTCCAAAACGTTTCATTTATTTTTACGAAATCCTGCATTTAAAAAACTGGATTAAACTTAATTTAATTAACCATTATAATACTAACCATAAATCATAAGATTAGAAAGCAAAACCGGCGGGGCTTTAAACAGCTTCATTACGACCAGATTTACATAATCGAAAATCCCCAGATACAAAATTTAATATATAATACGAAAAAACTGGTTCCCCCCCTTTTTTTTACCCCCTCATTGCAAACCTCATATGTGTGAAAATCGGACACCTGCAGGATTCAAGGAAAAAGTTTTTATATATATATAAAAAAAAATTCCAATTATTTTTTTCCCTTCGACCTGTTTTGACACGAAAACGCAACAAATCATTTTCCTAATGGATTCTCTAGGGCAACAAATCGAAAAAAAAAAAGAGGAAAAAAAGAAATACAAGAGAGATCGGCAATAACCACCGGAGGAAGGAAAGAAAAAAAAGGAAGAAACGAGGTGGACACGTGGCAGTCCCACACTTATGTATAAAGTTGCTTCTGAAAAAAAAAAAAAAAAAAAAAAAAAAAAAAGGAAACAATTTTATATTTAGCTTAACATGTATCGTCCTTCTGTCTCTTCAAGACAACTATACTTTCGACTATCTTGTAAACACTTCAAATGGGAAAATAACTCACTCGGGTTTGTTCTTTTTTTCCCTTTTCCTTCATTTTCTTTTTACAGAATGCATATAAAGAATTCCTTGGGGGGCATAGAGAGGAAAAAGAGAAAAAAAAATGTTATCAAGGCATTCACTGAGTAGAAAAAAAAAATCACATCGGGGATTTTCCATGGAAAATAACGGTGAACGGGTTAATTACCTTTTATTAATATGTTGTATGGATAAGATGATATTTCGTATCCATACGACATATTCGTTTTGTTTGTAATTATTGGTCGGTATTAGCTATTATCTTGTTGACTTTAACGAGGTGTTGCTGCTTTTATGCCTTTGATATATAAAGTCAATGTTGGGAAACATAGCGAAATCGTTTTGGCACCCGGTTCAGATAGTTTAGGCCCCTTCATATCCTCTGTTCAGAATCCTAAAACTTTTGAATGTTTAGATATTACCAGGTTTTTGAAACTGGACACAGGAATAGAAGATATACCAGGTTTTTGGGCTTATACATTATAGTATCAACGTTATATTCTGTTTGCGCACATTTGGAAAACTTTTTTGTCGAATTTAAAACAAAGGAAAAGTGTTTGATTTTGGAAACCAAGAAAATGGTCCTGAACTGCTATGATTTTGGGAAGCGTTCCAAATTTAATTATTTGACTGTTCCAACCGTATTTTTGGTCGCTGTAGCCATTTTGTTCTTTTGCTTAGGCGTAACATCGCTACCATCGTAGCTCCTATGGGGGTGGAGGGTTGAACTCATAGCTAAGTTGTAAGGGAAGATTCCAGATTCTTATGAATAAAAAAAAGCGCTGCATATTTGTTTACACATATACTCTCATATGTCAGCAAAGAAACTGCTTAAGAATGGCATTCATTATCAGCCACGGTTGTTTTCCGATTTGGCAGGCAGGCAGGCAGGCAGGCACCCTCCTCCTCCTCAGTCTATTACCTGAAACTGGGTGTAGTGGCACCTCAGGAACTGACCTGCTTGAATTGTGCCTTCCAGTCCTCTTTGTCCTCTGCCAGATGGACACTGGACAGCTTCCCATAAGAGGCTTAAGCTGGTCCACCCATCGGCTTGGTGACCGTTCTCACGAGCGACTGCCTTCCACTTCTCCTAACACCATCAACTTTTCCATGGACTCGTTTTTCCTGGCGCTATGGCCAAAGAAGTTTAAGCCGGCTTTATTGATCAACTTAAGAAGCCTTTTCTTCACCTCAAGCTCATCCAGAACAGACTGGTTTGTACGATGTTCCGTCCATGACACACGAAGTAACCTTCGGCACACCCACATCTCAAAGCTTTCAATTTTCTTCTTGTCTACCATTTTCATCGTCCAAGTTTCTGCGGCGTATGTGACCATGCGGAAAATGAGATTTTTTGCCGACCACAATTTTGTAGAGTTACCAATGGAGCCTTCCAGATTTTCGTCAGCTTGCTGGTAGCTGATCTTGCAATTCTGCATTAGGCAGGTCAACTGAGCTATGTCCATCACACACAACAGGAAGCTAAAAATTGGAAAAAGCTATGAGTGCCAATACCCTTCGTGGAGTGGCTTTAAAAAGGAGAAGAAAAGGATAGACAGTACTGCACCGCTATACTATCTTTTATTGTAGTGATAGTAACAAAAATAAAGTACAAACCATGTTTCACATCTGCTTCCCCTAATCCATGATTCATTTCAACACTTTTAACAGTCCAAACTTGAATTACATTTAAATCGTGATTTCGATTCCATTTTTTTTTTTTTTTTTTTTTAGAAAATAAACTTTAAAAAGGATAGGTTATCGTCTATCTCTCGTTTTTCTCGCACGTTTTGGTTGATTTCTTTTTTTTTTGTAATTCGCCGGAAGAAATAAAACCTGGTGTATCGTCACAAGTAAACGTTTTTAGCTGAGAAATCGATTCCTGAGAAAAAAAAAAAACAAAAAAACAAACGAGAACTTTTTTCTTTTCCAATTTAACCCTTAAGGCAATTAACCGAAAGAAAATGACAATCCTCCGCGACCTCCGCGTTTTCTCATCCGAGAAAGAAAAATTCCTCGGCAAAAAGTAACAGATTCGTTAGTTAATCGTGTAAACAACACTTTTAATGAATCGTCATAATCAAGATGAAAGAGATTTTCGCGTGGAGCATTTCGCAGTTTTCCTTTCTTCTTTCCTCTTTTCCTCCATTTTTTTAAAAAAAAAGTAGCGCCCGTCCGCAATACCAGTAATGAAACGTAATAAATTATCTAGACCGAACCCGCCCATTGTTTCTGTATTTTTTTTTTTTTTTTTCCTCTTCTTTCTTACCCTTTCCTCTCTAAACTTTTCTTCTCCCTTCGACCCCGAAAACGGAATCCACTTGATATTCCGCTGGCAAAAGCGACATAAACAAGGGATTTGAATTAAAACCATTTCTACATTCGTTCCGATTTTCTTTAAGCCGAAAACGAAAAAAAAAAAAAAAAAAGGGAGAAAAATCGCGACCGGGGAAAAAAAGTTATAGCTTTTGGAAAATATTCAGCAAGTGTGACGCTTTCATGGTCCTTAATAGCGAAATCGCCGGGCTTTTTATTTTATTTTCTTTTTTTTTCTTTTTACTGGGATCGTATATAAGCTAAACTCCGTGGTTTCGAAAGCGTGTGTTCCCCATTCAAAGATAAGCGATGAAATCTCTTGCTCCTATTTATATAAATCAAATCGAATTACTCATTTCGTGCATAGATTCTGAATTTTATTCGGATTATCGTCGTCCCGCACCGAACCGAACTCACACCACCTTCGTTTCACCTCAGTTTTTTTTTCTCTCTCACTTTTTTCCCCTTCATTCACACTTTTTTTTTATCCATTCCCGCGTTTCGTCAAGTCTGAACAATGTTCTGTTTATTATTTTCTCGAATACGTGTGCTCTCTCTCTCTCTCAATCTTCAGTATACCAGCGAACCTGAGCTGTTTCTCTAGAATTTCCGCCTCGAGTATTCGTATTCGTATTTGTTTTCATATGAACGTTTTCCTGAGCTAGGGGCTTGAATAGACTTTGCATGGCTTGTAATTTGATACGCACAGTATAACTTTCGAATTTTCCCATAAATCTAAGTAAAGCAAGACTGCAGGCTGAATTATATCTCGAGCGTAGTCAGAACAAATAACAATTTTCCGAAATCTATTATTCTTTTTGTTCCGTTATAATGTGAATAATAGAAAAGCTTCTACATTCAATTCTTGGAACTGACTTAACGAAACCCACATGGAAAAACTTTGTCACAAGTTTAGTGTAGCTGATTGCCATTGCTTTATCCACGTCATAAATCTAAACGTGACATTTGAGATGTTTGATGGAAAGTACAAGCTAATACTGTGAATGATATAGTGTGTATGTATATGATGCAGCAGAAAGCACCAAAGGGGTTTATGCAGAAAGCATGATTCTGTGACAGCACTGTAAAAAAATTGCATGTTAAAAGCCTTAAAATGGTCTACAAATTTCATATGTAGCACTTTTTTTGTTAAAATTTGAATGTAAGCATTTTTATGTTGACAAATGAAATTGGTTATTGGTCGATCAACAATCTTTTTTTCTAAAATTAACGTAGGAAATATATGCAGCCTATTTTTTTTTACGAGCAAGGTTGCCAGATGCACCAGCATGGTGGTGCATGTACCACTATTGAAGAAAAAGTGCCTATGCTTAGCTTATGGGGTACCACTATCTATGGTTGAGATGTACCACATTTGTAATTTTATACCTGGCAACCCTGTAAAGTGAATTATGTTACTTTTAACATGAAATTTTTTTACCGTGCGTGCATGTTTACTATTAAACGATCCTCTTGATGTTATTACACCCTGTGATGAAATCACATGGAACCTTTAATATTATTTCAAAAAAATTTGTTACTTTTTTTTTTGTTTCTTTTGGTACTTTCCCACATGCATACAGGATATTAATTGATCATTTATGAATTTTACGGGTTGAATTGACATACAGTCCTGCTCGACTTTGAAAACGATCAATTCTGAGATATGGGCACAAAATCAGACTTGCATACCATAGACAGGTACAACTTTGTGTGCAAGAGCACGTAAATTTTTGCTATTAGTTTCTGTATTTTTTTAGTAAATAAAAATGCTCGGACATATATCAGTTAGAGACATGTGAAGCTCCACCCTATTATGCACATTCTTAAGTATCATTTTTATATTTGAATGAAATTAACTAAGACAAAGCAAATTGCGTTTCATTAAAATCTTTGGATATCTGACTTGGATTTAATACTCTTACACACACAGCAGGCTTTTACTGGACTTGGAGCCCTATCGCCGCATTATAACCTTTTTTCCATTTAGACCTCTCTTGGCAGGCATCCCGCCAGTCAGGCACTCCCAACCTTCTCGCATCAGCCGGGACGTTATCTTTCCATCTGATTTGAGATCTTCCCTGAGGTCTGAGACTCATCAATCTGCCCTCCAGGACCTGCCGGATATATCTTGACGGTGGGGCGCGATCGACATATCCCTCCCATTTGAGCCTTCGGGATTTAATCACACTAGTGCTTAAGGTGTTTCGATAGCACCGCTTCATTATTCGTTGAAAAAGCATCGTTCTTCGGTCTTCTTATAATTTCGTTAAAATTCCAGAAAAAATAAAAAAATTTTATCCCATAGTTAGCCTACGGAAAAGAAAAAATTGGCATCTTTTTTTTTTTTCATGTAGTAAACAAAGCTTCCGATTTTGTTTACTGAAACATTCAAACTGGAAAGTAATATGCACTTTTTAAAGCTAATATAAATTCGATACCTATTAAGTTGTGTTAGTTTTTGAAAAAATCGGAACATCTAGAAATAAACTTTTTTTCGTAAATAAATGAAAATGCTTTGTTTACTTTTTGAAACTTATCATATAACGCCATGTATTTAGCTCAGTTAACTAAAAAGAAAGTGAAATCTTGAAAGAAAGTTCAATTATGCCTTTCAGGTAAAGCCATTTTCCTTTTGACCAGTGTCGAACCATAACAACACTGACGAAACAAGTATGTTATGTTCCTGTTTGTGGGTATCCGATTAGCTATTTAATAGTTGGGAGATGATGAAGTGCAATGTCCGGTGAAATAAAAAAAAATATCAGGTGCGAGTTCCGAAGAACGCGTCCTTGAGAAGTTTTAAGAGTTTAGCAATGGAAAGTCTGAGCGGCAAACCAGGAGACTTGAAGTTACAAACTGTGAGCCCTGAAGAGGAAATAGTGAATTTTCCATCTCGCATTGCTGATCGGGAATCACGAGGAATGGAATATAAAAAAGAAGTGTTTGTAACACGACGCCGCTTCTCGTTTTATAAATAAAAAAAAAACTCAAACGTGCATGGCTGGCTGATAAATAGGGCTCCAAAACTCTCTCTCTCATTTCCTATCCCTCTTTAATTTTATTCATATCGGAATTCTTTGGTCTGCGGATAAATTAATTTTCAATTCGACTGCCGGTATCGTTTTTCACGTGGGAAGGAAAAAAAAATTGTCGCGAGATTGTGAAAAATTAACATTGGTATAAAGCATTCTCTTTGATAACTTTTTCACAGCGATTTTTATTTTAGGTTTTTCAGCGGTTATTTTCGTTCTGTTTTTTTTTTTTTTTTTAAAGGGAGAGATAATTTTTTTTGGGGGAATAAAGCGTCGAAAAATGATCGCGCTAAAACGTTATCAGGGTTCGTTTTATTAAATCGTAGTGTTTCGGAAAATAGAACGAAATCGAACAGGGAAAAAAAGATGGAAGAGAAAAGGTAAGGGTTATAAAATATAATGTGTTGTCTTGTCTGGTTTGCGATATACAACTTCATCCCTTCGGATTGTAACACCTTCTGTCATTTATCATTTGGTCAACTACCCTTTGATTGAAACACACTTCGCCCAGGTTTTTTTTTTTCTGCTTCTTCTTCCTTCTCCTTTTTCTCTTTTCCTTTTTATTTTCCACAGTGTCATAATACTTTTCCTCCGGGTGTGGAGGAAAAGTTGTAAGATATAATCTTTGGTTCGTTTCTGATATGCGGTTATAAATGAACCTTCGCTCATGTTAAAGTATGCGGGTTTACCCTTTTATATCGGGTTTTAGGGAATTCTCTGTTTATAACATTTTATGCGGGGGAGGGTCATTGATTTTGAAAATTTGTTATGGATCTTTTACTTTAAATAGATTCTAGAACGAATTTTGAAATAACTTTATATCGTGGGATCTCGTTTTTAGGGGAGAAAAAAGTAGTTGGTTCGGCTTCCTCTAACCGGGAAATACTACGTAACCGTCATGATAATGAAATCAAAAATGGGGATGACGTCACGGAGTAGTTCAACTGTAAATTCATTCTTTTTGTATTCAGTCAGTTATATATAAAAGAGGAGAAGCAGCAGACGAATTCGATATCGTTTTTCTTGTCTGTTGCATTCGCAACTCTTTTTTTGGAAAAAGACAATGCTATTTGTTGCAACTGTTTTTTTTATATTGAGGAAAATATCCGTAGGAAACGGTTCGTTCATTGTGTTAGAATCGCTACTACTAAGCTGGCCTCGTGGCTTAGTAGATATAATGCAGGCTTGGGAGTTCCACGTAACGGCTTTGATTTTTTTCAGTCGTTCATCATTTATGATCGTTAATTAACAACCGAACGAAGCGATAGGCTTGTGCAGTTCTGTCAAGAGAAAGAGATGGTCGCGACGAATACCTTTTTTAATCTGCTCCCTAGGAGGCTGTATACCTGGAAATTGCCACAAGATAATTCCCAAAATATAGTTCGAAATCAAATAGACTATATTTTAGTGAATGAGCGATTCAGGAATACCATACCGAGTGTAAGAACCTATCCGGGAGCCGATATTTCGTCAGACCATAACCCTGTTGTAGGGAAGCTGAGAGTGCGGTTGAATTCGATAAAACGGGGACCTATAAGGGCCCTGATGGACATAACAAAGCTCAAGGACGCAGGTTTTCGCTCTAAAGTACAGCAAGACCCGAGTTCATGGTTCAGTGAAATTTCTGGTCAGGAGGACGTAGAAGAGTACTGAAATAAAGTAAAAAAAATCGCCGTCTCAGTGGGGGAGAAACATCTAAAGGCGGATTCAAGGGTAAAGCATAAACCCTGGATGACAGATGAGATTCTTGGGCAGATGGAAAAGTGGAGAGAATACAAAGGGTGCGATCCTGACGGCTATAGGGCACTTCAACGAGAAATCAGAAATAAGATCCTTGAAGCTGTAGAAGCAGAATTTTCCGAGAAATGCCAAGAAATGGAAGAGTTGCAAAGCCGGTACGATAGAAACGTATCGTAGCCTGCACAAGAATATTAAAGAATTTACAGGAAAACGGCCTAGGCAGTCTTTCGGGGTACTGCTCGATAAAAACGGACAGATGGGTCACAAGTGCACAGTAAAGAATATTATGTAAATATGTTTTAAACGGTCCACATATTTTTTCAGTTATTTTTCCCAAAAGGTAAACATAAACAAAAAGAACATAAGAATTATGTGGACCTACTTATGTTGATTTTGACATAAAATTTTTTACTGTGTACTTCCGAAAAACCGAAAGTCCGGTAGAGGTACGTATCCAAGCTCTTCGACAACGACAGACCCGAAGATCATGGGATTAGGGAAGCTGATACTGGTCCGGATATTCTTAGAGCGGAGGTGATTAAAGTCATAAAAGAGCTAAAATCGGAAAATCTTCTGAAACCGGAAACCCTCTTTTTCTACTTGTTAGGGAATGTTTTTAAATGACTCGAAAATCGATTTCCGTTTCCCATCTTATAAGGTTTTAATTTAAAGAGCATTACAACTCAGCTCGATATTTTAGAGGTTAGAACAGCCCTTGCCAAATGGGAAGTCGGGGATTCAAGTTTTCAGTGCAATGGGTACGAGTTGCTAATTTTTCCCGAAAATTCCTTTGCAACTTCGTACGGACTTCCAACAGTAAATGCTGGCATTTTTCTTACTTATTTTCTCACAAGAAAAATATTAAATAATTTATTTTTCCTTGCCAGAATGTCTAAGTTAACAAATATAACCTTGTTTTGTTAAACAAAATGCACTTCTGCTTTAAGCGTTTTGGCCCTGAGGTACAAAATAAGTTTATTTAATCGAAAAGCGAAAAAAATGTCAACATTTACTTCCCTGGAATACCATTGTCTTGAAAATAGAGTATCATCATTTGAAAAAGCTGCAAGTTTGCAAACCTCGAGGTCCTGTACTTGATTCCCTCAGAGCTGATGTTATTGTGTCCGAAAAAACAATTTTACACATTTTTTTTATTTTTAGAAAGTAGGGTTTAGACTATTTTCCTCCTTCATCCATTACGCTTAAAACGACTGGAATGTTTTGACAAATCACAAAACGCTGGACATCATCAATCAAAAACAAGGAGACCAGCAAGAAAGTATATTGCGGTTCACACGTCATTTTCATTTCCCTAAAATTCTTAAAAACTTGTATTTATATGAAAAAAACGGTTTCGCTTCCGATTCCACTTTCCGTTGATAGCATCTAAATTTTTTACGATCGAAAAAACAAAAGAACGACATCCTGTTTTCCCGTTTTTTTTTTTTTTCTGTTACGTGTATACACGAATAAGAATTTTAAACAAACATGCGACGTCATGATTTTTTAATGAAAACAACCTTCGGAAAAAACGGCGAAAGAGGTTTTGAAAAGTAGGAAAATTTTTTCTTAACCGTTTTACTCCCATTAGAGAAGAGTTAGTACCACAATTTTTGAAGCCATTAGCCCTGTCTGCAAGCTTGTAGTATTTTTTCTTTACCGTCTTATCACAGTTCAAAAAATTTAATGAGCATCTTAATAACTAAAGGTGAATCATGTACTGTATGAAAGTACTAAGCAAACGTTTCATATATTCTTTTCCAAGAAAAGAAAAAAAAAAGGATAAAAGATTAAACTTGTTGAATTCATAATAAAACTCGGAAGACAAATATTACCAACAATACAACGTTTTCGTTTCGTTCGTTTGCTTTCGTTCATTTATTCATTTTTTAAAGCATTTTTTTTTAGACCGTTTGCTAGGTACGACTGTTATCGAAGGAACGTATTTACGCTGAATTTTTGGGTGAACATGTTTGGCGATCTTCATGTTGTTATCGGATGAAAGTGACATGTTCAAGCATATTTAAACCATTTTCATCCAACATGTTCAAGAAAGCCTCATTGATTATGTAGAGCTTCCCTTACATTTTCACCGAGCATGTTCACCCAACATGTCTGTTGAGATAGATACGCCACTGAAAATCTTAAGAAGATAGCTGACGATGTTTAGACTACAAAGCTGATAACGATGTATGAGTGGTGGAATGAATCACCTAAGAGAAATTAGGAGAGTTTTAATATAAATGAGTTAGTTCTATTCCGGAATTCGTCTTTTAATGTTCACTGCCCTTTCCTGGATCCTAACAATGTCCACTCAACAAGTTCACCCAACATGTTCACTCAATATGTTCACACAACATGTTCACCCAACACGTCCACCCAACATGTCCGCTTAAGATGTTCACTCAACATGTTCACTCAACTTGTTCACTCACATGTTCAACTAACATGTTCGGCATGAAATTGCGCCCATAGAATAATATCTAAATTCTGAAAAATAGATGCAGTCGTACATACGGCCGAAAAAACCATGAAACTGAACCACCCTGTATTTTTAAAAATTCAAAAATAACCCGTTGATGTTTGATTTCAATTCCATTTTCGAGGGAAGATGAAAACAGGTTTATAATCGTCTCAAAAATCTTTTTATAATTTTTTAATGAATTTCAAACTCTGACAGAGATTCCACTTTGGAAAATGTAGAAGAGGAGATATAAGGGAGGGAAAAGCACCGTGATTTGAAAGGTGCTGATATCAGTAACATCCCTGTCAGAATGACGGGGGTCGTTTTGTGACGTCATATCAGGACCCGACGCCGTTTTGTATTGTATCTCATCAACTCTCACATGTTGTACGACATTGATGTTTCCCTTTTACCTCAACGGGGATGAAAGGAATTTAAATAAATGAATGAAAAAAAAAAAAAAAAAAAAAAAATCCTCCCCCAACCTCTGAAATAGGTCAAATATAACCCAAACGGTCATCTGGTAACGCTCCGATTACGTAATCAGATATTTAGATAATCCCTCATATCGGTTATTCTCATGACCTTTGATATCGATGAGCAAGGGAAACATACTGTAAACTGCTAAAACGTGATTTTCAGAACATTAAACAAAATGAACTATTTAATTTCCACTCAAAACAAGCTGTATTTTTCTTTTTTTTTGTTTTTTTTGTTTTTCTTTCTTTCTTCGTTTTTTTCCCGTTCTTAATTACCACCCCTGAGGGAATAATAAAAAAGCTGAAAAAAACATGAATTTCGTTTTGATTGCCCGGTCTTCAGATCTTTTTTTTTTTTTTTTTTTTTTTTTACTTTTCTTAAAGAATAAAAAGCTTTTATAATGGTTTTTACTTGATGTTTTATTCAGGATATTTGCATTCTTCAAAAATATGTTGCTAGCTGAATATCCGGCTTTTCTTTCTGTTTTCTCTTCTTTTCCTTTTTCTCATTTTTTTTTCTGCAACTTAACTTAAAGCTGTTTCTATTGCTGCTGTAGCATTTTATTAAAAAGAAAAATACATCTTTGAATTTAAAGAGGAGAAAGAAAAAAAATATAAAGAATCGACTGAGAAGGGGTTTGTTGCTCAAATAGAAGCAACTGAGGTTAGATTTTGTTGTTAATGCAATCAATGAATTTTTTTTTTTTTTCGATTTAGTGTCTTGTTGACGATTTGCTGATTACGAAACGGGCATGGTATTAGTATATGTTAAGCAAGGCGATGGTTGCGGTAACATGTTGTTGTAAGGGGCCAAGGGGCGTCTGTTTTCTTCGGAATTTTGGCTTCTTGAGAATTTGAAAATCTTGAATTTACAAGCTGTCGAGACTCGAGATTTCAAAACTCTCAATTTTTGGCATATTTATGAGCTTTTTCTCGACAAATCTTGAGTGACAGAATTCAGTAATTCTTACAGAGAATGCACTTGGATTTGCAAATGTAGAGGTTTATGTGAAAGACCACCGCATTAGCATAGGCTAAGAGGGAGGATTTTTCGAGGCGGTGGTTTCAAGAGAAAATTTTGAGGAAGATACTTAAACTATTTCTTTAGGGATGTTTTGGACATAGAACGTTTGAAAATATGTTAGGGCCCAATTTAACGCTCAACATATTGGGTACATGTTTGGTGAACATGTTCACCCAACATGTTGGAAACATTTTCACTGAACATGTTAAAAAAAGCCTCATTGCTTACGTAGAGCGTCGGCTGCATATTAAGGAAAATGTTGGGTGAAAAGGCTTGTACAACATGTTCACCGAAGTATGTCCGCCATTTTTATCCAACACCAACTTGTTCGCCGAATATGTTGGGTAACAATGTTCGGCGTGAAATATGACCTTCGGTGAGTCCGCTTTAAAAGTGAGACAACAAACAGTTTTAGTAGTTAAAATTTGGCGTTTTGTGCTAAAAAAAAAAAAAAAAAAAGAAAAAAAACTTTTTTCAAAATTGCTCTGTACGAAATGCTAACATCAGAAAAAAAAAATGTCAAAAATTCAAAACTTTTTGTAATAGAAAAGAAACTCTGCGCCTTCAGAAATTAAGTTATACTATTCGCCCAAGTTTTAAAATAAAAGCTAAAGATCTGGGCTTTCAATTCATTTTAGCAACTATTTAGATTTCTTAAATAGCCTATCTCAAACAAAAATATTTTGATTTCCATTGTTTCGCATTATATTTTTGCTAATTTAGCAATTGAAACCCCTAATGGTACATATTTGTCGAAACCCTAAAGTTTGAAGCTCCGATAAAATCAACTGTAAAAAAATCTCGAATTTATTAAAAACCTGTTTAAAAAAAAAAATATATTCTCCGGTGCATGATTTCTTCTTAGAAATTATTTATCCAGTCAAACGTCTTTTGTTCATCGACGCTTAAGAACAATTAGTTTCAAAGAAACTTTATCACCTGTTGCTCAAAGTCCAAATTTTATTTAACGGGAAAGCTGTGAGACATTTTTAAATGAAATGTCATTTTACAAAATTATATTTGAACATTAAAAAAAAAAAAAAAAAAAAAAAAAGATGGAAAATATAAAAGAGTTGACATTTAACTTCTCATTCAGTCTTTCACTAATTTACATAAGCGGATGGAAAATTTTTCAAAAAAATATAATAAAATAATCTTATTTGCTGCCTTACTAGCACTTTTTTTCACACATGAAATCTCTTTTTAGCACTTCAAAGATGCTACATTTCTCCTCGCGTTCCTATTGACTGACATTGTCCGTAATTTAAATATACATGAGCGTCGCCATGTTTCCGTGCGTCGGAGGTGAACTAACGTATCTCCATCGTAATTATGATTGGAGATAGTCTGTTTCGAGCGTTTATGAAAATCACGTGATCATGCGACTGCAAGTTTATGCGTAAACTTGTTGCCACGTGACATGTCCACGAGGCGTCGAAACAGACTAACTCCAATCATGTTTACGATGGAGATACGTTAATTCACCTCCCACGCACGGATTTGGTATCGGTACCTTGTCTGCCTCTCTCACTCTTATGGAATTAAATGGGTACCATACATGCCGGTCGATGGAATATGTCTCATTTTGGGAGCGTCTCCATAGCTTAAAACATGCGTGTATATTCTTTGCATACGATTCGGATTTGACTTGAGGATAAACTGCCAACTGATAACACGAAGGAATACAAAATAAATACGACATTAACGACAACAAGGCCGGGTATTACTCGCCTGATATCTTATATCAGTCATTATTTCATTTTTTATCAATGGGACATGCGTGATAATTTCCCAGATAATCCATGTTTCGATGTGATTTTGAAACTAATTACAGGCTTGGACTCATTGAAAGAAGCAATGAATGAACCTGCCTGCGTGTAAATATCATTTATTATCTAGTAAATAAATTTCGAAACGGCGAATTATATCATTTTACTGAAATTTATAATCTGTTATTCGGATATAACCTTTATAGCCAAACCAGAAAATAGGGATTATGTTGGAAAATAAAGAATAATAATAGAGAAAACGAAATTTTATTTTAAATAGTCACGCAGATCAAGTTGGTATACTTTTTTTTTTTGGTAGATAAATTTTTTTCCCCCTTCCATTTAACAAAAATAACATTAAAGGAAAATATGGAGTATATAAAAGCATGGGAAATTCCGCCTTTTTGAACTTTTTAAAACGATAGACGTACATTTTTTTATATTTTAGTATCTACATTTTGTAAATTGATTTTTAGTTTCAACTCCGGCGATGGGACCTGACATTTATTAAAAAAAAAGAAAATTCTTGATGCATTAGCGAAGCTCCAAAAAAAGGAAAAAAAAAATGGTCTTTTTCGTAATAAATCAAACGTGTAAATTTTCAAACGAATTTTTCCCGCCATTTTCCCAAGCTAACCGAGATTTACTTTCTGTGTGACCCTTATCACGACAAATGAATTCTGACAAGACTTTCAATTTTTTTTTTTTTTTTTTTTTCAGTCCTAATCGGTTCCGGAGTCCAGCTTCCGAGTTGCAACCACGAGGGACTATCAAAAAGTAAGTTTTTTTTTTTTTTTTTAAAATTGAAGATTTTTTTTTTTTTTTTTTTTTTTTGAACTAAGGAAAAAAAATCTAATTGGAGCTGTTGTATAGAATAAGAACGGGAGGAAAAAAAATATCGTACGGAAAATTACAACCCGAGGCATTTTCGATTTCCCTGGATAGACGACACTTGCCATCAATAATATCGATCAGTTAATATTATTTAGAGATGGAAGGGAGGGAAATGTAGGAAGTCCGTTCGATCGTAAATCAGTTACGAACGAATGATCTTGGTGAGCCTAGGGATTCATCAAAAAGTATTCGATAAAAAATGAGAGGGGAAAAAAAATCGTTCCCGATATATGCAAATGTTAATGGACTGCAAGGATGGTTACTGTTTTTGCGTCACATGAAAAATAATAAAAATAAAAAGGAAAAATAATAAAAAAAAAAAAAAGGTGACAGGAGATGGCGATCTAAAAAAGAAAACGAAAAAAAAAAAAAAAAAAAAATCTGTTTTCTCTTCCGATTTATGGAGGATATTTGATTTCAGGGAAGGTTATGAAAAAAAGTTAAGACGTAACGTGAATGAAACATCGTAAAGTTTTGAAAATAAATTCCGATTTACTTATGGAAACGGTGGAAAACGATGTTATATTTCAGAATATTTATGCGGCAATAAATTTCTCAGAAAACTGATTTCGTTTACACTATCATTTCAAGTCGAAAATGAAATATACGGATTTCGCCTTTAAAATAAAAGGGGCGTCAAGCACGTCAAAAGATATGCTGTTCGGGGATATTTTTATATGTTTTTTTTTTGAATTTTGTTTCATTTGTTTTCGTTTGAAGGATTTCTTTTTCGAATTTATTTAAAAAGAAAACTGAAGGTGATTAGTTTTATGGCTTGTGGATAATAAAAAAAGAAACATAGCTACCATTTTACCCTTCCATCGATTTCTTGTGTCTTAGGATACAGATGGGTCATTCTAAAAAAAAAATAAAAAAAAGCGCATTTTCTGAGAAGTCGCTTAAAACCGAAAATTGTAGAGGATATTTTAATGCTGAGAAAATATTTTGGGAATCTAATTAAACTTAAAAATATTAAATTTTATTACTTTCCAAATTAATTGATTTTATTTCCTGTGGGAGTTGAAAATAAATAATTAATTCAAAATTGAACTTGAAAAAAATTGAAAGGAAACCAAATTACCGTTGAAAAACCGTAATCATAATCTTAATTGAAATTAGGGAGGGAAAAAAAGCTAATCAAGATCAAAATTTTTTCATTGCTAACGAAAAACTGAAACCAAAATCGAAAACTTATTAACTTTAAAAGCAAAAAACCATAATTCAAATCGAAATACAAAAACCTGGTATGGAAAACCGAAATGATCGAAGCGAAGCTAACCATGGAAAACAAAACTGTAATCAACAGTCAAGATGTCGAGTTCAGTAACTTTAATCGAAATCGAAATACCTAATTTTTAAAAACCATAACTGAAATTAATCAATACTTCAGCGAATTTCGATTGACAACCCTCCGACATATTTTTTCTATGGGAAAACTCACGTTAAATCGAATGTAAACAAAATATTTTTTTTGAAAATGGAACCCACGAAAGGTACGTTTTTTTTTTTAAGAACTACCAAGATGTCGCCACCATGAGGATGGGAATCCCATTTTTAACATTGAAACGGGGTCGCTACGGACATCGCCCAGATTGGTTGCATAATTTATAATTCCTCTCTGAAAAATGAGAAAAGGAAAATGTTTCAAGGCGGTTATACGGTCGAAAGGAAAACTCGAAGAAGCGAAGACCATTTTCACGGGTCATTGATTAAGGCTAACGCAAACTGTCCGGCAAACGGAAAAGCTACGACAGCCTTATGCCTTTCTGATCGGTCGCGCTAAAAGAGCTGTGCACTTTACATACTTAAAAAAAAAAAGGTTTCTCCGTGATTTTTACTTTTCAATCATTCCCTGGATATTTCTTTTCCCACATTTTTCGTTTTTTCTTCGCGTGTTCTTATCATTTTTTTTCCTCTTCTTTTGTTTTTTCATTTAATTAGATTTTGCTGCTTAGGTAGGATTAATGATCCCGCTTTTTTCGAAAAGGAAAGATTTTTATCTTTTTTTTTATTAAAATGATTTATCGATGATATTGATACTATTTTACAATGATAACGATTCCGTCCGTCGGTGTAGAAGGGGGTTAACCAAAACCACCGGCTGACTGCCCATGTTTGAATTAATAATCAATATTAGGGCTAAACCTCCCCGTCCATCCGTCCGTCTGTCCCTCCCTCCCTCCTGCCCCTCCATAATAATTCGGGACCCGAAACAAAACAGCTGAACAAGCAAGATTCGTGAAAACCCGAAGCTGTGACGTCACGTTGGATTATTCAAATAGGAATAAGCAAAAAGGAGGGAGTGTTCTTGGGGATGAGGAAAACAATGTTCCAATTATTCGAAACACTATCTCGAGTTGCGATTGCGGTTTTCGAAATGGTTCCGAAAACCGTAAATGTTAAATAACGTCGGGAATTTGCGTAATGCGTGAATTTTCCAAAGCGCATGATCCATTGGATTCTGAAGGGAAAAACACCGTTTTCTTAAATAAGTGAATTGTGGAATCGTTGTAAAAGGATGATATTTACCCCGGCTTGCGGTATTTTGAATCTTATTAAAATTTTATAAAGGAAAAACCGCGGGCTAGGCTTTTTGATCGGGGATAAAGAGGAAAACTCAGTTGGTCAACAGAATGAAAGAATAAAAAGATTTTCGAACGCGAAAATAAAACCAACCTATTAAATCTTTTATAAAGGAATATTTTATGGTTAAACCTTCAATGTTTGCGATTCTTTTTGGTGATTGCCATTTTAAAGAATAAAGCATTCGACTAGTTTAATAGTAGGAATGCGATTCAAGTTTAAAGTCACGGCTTTGAATGAGAAGATTGAAGGAAGAGGAAATTTTGAATCTTACGATGCTAGAACCGCTGGACGAGGAGATACTAAAGCTGGCTTGCAAATTCAAATTCAAAATAGCTTTA
>CM075212.1:34629056-34686122 GCA_037577465.1 Liposcelis bostrychophila | reverse complement strand
ATATTTGCATTTTTGCTGATTTAAAAAAAAATTGTATGCATAAATTATGCAAAATTAATGCATATCCAGATTCTCATGGTTAAATAAATTATGCATAAATTTTTTAGAAATTATTGAGCACCAATTATGTAAAAATTATGCTTGTCTAAATTTTCGAATTTAAATGATTCAAAGATTACACATTTTTTTATCAAAGTTTTTTGCACTTATTTTGCAAAAGTTTTAATAAAGCTTTTTTTGGATCACTTCTAGGCACGGGTTGACTTATGTCTAATGCCATTTATTTCACTAAAGGCTGCCACCGGGTGACCATAAGGTTTGTGCCCCAAAATTAAATTTTTTTTTTTTGACTTTCACCCATTAATAGGACTTTGTGAGGAATAAATGAGGCCAAATATTAGGGTCGAAATGAAAGCCGTTTTTGAGGCGAAGATGAAAGTGCTAATTCAGCTTTAATTTTTTTGGGAGAGAATGGTTTGTCCTATTTAAGAATCCAAAAAACAAAAAAAAAGCTCTTTCAAAGGGCCATCTAAGGGCATATTTGTTAATTTTTTAAAAAAATGGCCCAGTGACCAAAATTGCCTATAAAAGGGAAAAAAAATTATTTTCTTCATGTTAGCGTCGCCGGACCAAAATTTTGCTATGATAGGAAAACAGTACGTCAAAAATTGGCCTAAGTACTTGTGCTTCTAAATTTTTCTTTCAACGAGAAAGTGGTCAAAAAAATGGCCAAAAGTTAAAAAAATTTGTTTCGTTACGAAGACCCAAGCTGGATCCAAATTTCGCCTTCACCATGTGAAAGTACGCAAAAAATTGGCCCGAAACCATGTACTTCGCCTTGGGACCCTAAAGGCGAAAGTGGCCAAATTTAATGGCCAAAATTTAAAAATCACAGAAAATTTTTTTCACTGATAAGACCAGTCGGGTTCAAAATTTCGCTATCACCACGTGAAAGTACTCAAAAAATAGCCTAGAAACATATTTTTCCGTTGGAGAAAAAAAGGTAGAAATTAGCCCAAATTATTGGCCTAAAGTAACCAAAATGCATAAACTTGGGCCGATTTCTACCTGTTACCGCTACCAGCTACCAGCTTACACTCAGAAAGATTTTCGTGTCTCAAAAAGTTGCGGAGAACGTGGACTTTTATGCAAGCGAAGTGTAGAATTAGCGGAACGGTAGTGTTGTTGCTCCGCTCAGAAAAGAAAATGTCTAATGGGAAAAAAATTATGTCTCCTGACAAGACGAAAAGCATAAAAATAAAAATATCTTGTCAAGAAACAATCTGTCCGTTGAAGCATTTTTGTTTTGCTGTAAAACATTCCGGATTAGTTGCAGGACAAAACTTGTACAAGACATTTCCTTTTTCTGAATGTTGCACGGCCTCTATTCTTGCATGTTTAGCTCTTTTCCGATGTTTTGGAAAAATGATACATCGGCCTTCTTTTGGCTGCTTGATCTTTACTTTTTTCGCTTTTTCATCTTTCGCAAATTGTGAATGCTCCTCACTCAGCCCCTCAAGGAACGCTATTTAAATATACATTTAAGGATTACCAGAAAGAAAAAAGAAAACAATAAAACCCGAAAGTAATTCGAAATTTTGAAAAGGTTTCTTTTTTTTTTTTCTGTTATAGGATTTTGCCGAATGCATAATATGCCGCTTTTCACACTTCGATTTTTGTTTTTCCCGTGGATTTCCCAATAGATAAAAAGAAATAAAAAAAAAAGCTTCGTTGAAAACTTTCCGTTTAAAAAGAAAAAAAAAGTTATACGCATTGTGCTACTTCCAATTCTGTTGAGAGAAAAAAGGAAATTTTTTTTTTTTTTTTTTTTTTTGGTTATTTAGTCGCAGAACGCAGAATTTAAAAAGTTTTTGGATTTTTTATTTCCGCGACCTAGATTAACTGTATTGTTTGTGACGTAATGAACACGATTAAAAGGAAAACTCCTAATTTTAAAAGCGAAAAAAACAGAGAAGGAAAAAAAAAGGAATGAAAAAAAAAAAACGCTCTAAGGCAAGAATTCCAAACAAAAAAAAAAAAAAAAGGAGGAGAGTGAAAAAAAAAGATGAAAAAGTTTTGTCATCGACTCAATGACAGACAGATTTTTTCCCTCCCATTTTGAAAGAATATATATACAGTTGTAGTCACTAAATCGAAAGTTTTCTATTTGTATCACCCCCTCATCCCTTTAGGTTTTTCCCCTCCCCTCCCCCTCAAAACTATTGATAAAAAAAGTTTCCGAATCGCCATTCATGTATTTTCGTACGGGGAAAAAAGTTCCGCAGATTTGTTTTTTCTCTTATTTCCCCCGGTTTTCCCTTTCTACGGCCATTTTTTTTTCGATCGAAAGAACATGTATTTCTGTAAAATAAAAGGAGAAAAAAAAACTCATCTTTTTCCAGTTTTATTGAGTCTTTCCAATAATAGTTAAAAAATTTTGTGCTGAAATGAAAGGAATTTTTTTTTTTTTTATTATGCGACACGATTCATAAAACTTTTGATGTAAACAGATATGAATTTTCTTCTTCTTCGGGGAAAACTTTTTGGAAAATTGTCATTTCTAACCTGTTAGTTTTATTAAGAGTCTTTTTTTTTTTTTTTTTTTTGAAAATCGATATTTTCGCGGGCGGAAAGGGGATGAAGACGTATAGCGTGATGCATATTTCGATGCCTCCTTTTTTTTTTTTTTTATTATCTCTCTTTTTCCCGCTCTCCCGTCCGTCGTTGACGCAGGGAAAAATACACTGTGAATTTTCGATTCAAATTTAATTTTCATGAACGAAATTCAATTTTTTAGATGAGAAACCTCAAACCGACTGCGGGTTGGCATTATCATATAGGATTGTGGTATTAAAAGATTGCATTTCGAAAGCAGCCAAAAGTGGATATTTGGCGAATCACGGACTGTCTGGAAATAATGACCTGGGTGATTTATTTCCAAAAAATTTGCCGCTTTTTTTTTTTTTTTTTTTTTTTTTTTTTGAAAAAGGAATAAAAATAAAATTGCGAGAGAGAAACTCATCCCGTTGCGTCGTTATGGCTGAGGAAAAGATGTTCGTGGAATTTGGGGGTTAAGGTAAAGGACTTGGATTTTTTTTTATGGCAATTTGATATATAATTTAAATATAATTTATATATCAACTCTACATATTATATACCATTATTTATGTATAAATTATATATTTTACACAAATAAGTTTGAAAAAAAAGAAAAGAAAAAAATTCGCTGCGGACAGGATTCGAACCTGCGCGGGCAGGGCCCATTGGATTTCAAGTCCAACTCCTTAACCACTCGGACACCGCAGCTTGCGTCTGATTCTATCGAAATAGCGGTATGCAATTGTATGACTCGTTCTCGTGCATTTATTAAACAGATTTCGTTATAGATAGTACGATCTGTTTGAAAGTGTGTTATAAAATTTTATAACTATAATGTTATGGCGCGCATTATAATAATTTAAACGTAAAAACGTTATCGAAATGTTTACTAGGGCAATTTGAAACTCAACTTTTTTTGAATTTCAAAACTCCTATATCGGGAAAAGTTTTTTTATAGGTAGAGTATCAATTCAGAATTTTTTCAGATTTTTTGAGCGGCATCTTGAGGTGTCAAATTGACCTTGAAATTTGAAAAAAGAAAAAAATGAACATAATAGGGCCAAACGAACTTATAAGGTTCAAAAATATTTTTTTTTTTTTTTTAAAGATTGTGGATTTCTATCGGAAATTTTGAGTAGATTGCGAATTTGATATCGAAAATTATTTTTAATCCACGGTTTTTGAGCCAGATGCAAAAGGCCATTGCCAGGTTGTCAAAGCTTTTAAATCCGGCCTCTTGCCTTAGCGTAACTTGACACTCGTCTTTATTCGCTACACCAATTTTGGAATGCGAAAAATTAGTTGCTAGGGCGGGTCGAAAATCGCGAATTTTTGAATTTGAAAATACCTGATTTGGGAATCCATGCCTTTTTATAATACGCCAGATTCCAAAATTCTGAAAATCTTGTTATGGCTTTCTGTCTGTGGCTCAAAAACCGTGCACCAAAAATAATTTTTGACTTCAAATTCGTGATCTACGCAAAATTTCCAATAGGAAACGACGGTCTTTTATGCGAAAAAAATTTTTCGTTTTTGGTCCTCAAATGGACTTTTCACTCCACTTTCTTCGATGGACTTTCTTCGGTGCCCCATAGGCCTACTCCAAAACAACCTTCCGGTTCATGCCTTTAAAAAAAAATAAAAATTAATTTAAACTACCTTTGGTCTTTTTTATTGCTTTGAATCAAAAAAATATTTTTTTAAAAATAATTGTTACCACACAGAATAAAACTGAAGGATATTCGGCTTATTTCTGTGAGAGCGCCTCAACGGCAGAGGCATTTCTGGGCTGCATTCTTGTTCGTTTTTTATATTCTCCGGCTCTCGTTTTGCTTTCGCTTTTGGCGCAAGCCCTTCAATACTGAAATAAAATAAGTACTTTATTTTGATCAAGTGCATCAGATGGAGGTCATTTCCTGTATAGTACACTTAACCTCAGAAACGTCCTGAGGTTCATCCAAGTATTACATTAATGGAAAAAATTTCAATTCCTTCCCCCTCACCCATAGCAAGGAATAAAGGGAAAATAGGCTTGCGGGCGGAAAGCAATTAGGAAGTCCGAGTGTGATTCTTGTTACGCTCGGACATTTAATAAAAATCTTGGCTTATGATACTTCGTAATTAATGGCGAATTTAAAAAATGCAGATGCAAAATTTGCAATAAATGCGTCGGCTTTCTCTACAGAACATTATTTCTTTTCTCTAAAACTACTTGTATACTTGAATGATTTCAAGGGAATAAAATAACAAACACTCACTTCGTTTTCCTTTGCGCCCTATAACATCCGCCGCACAAAGACTTTCTTATCTGGTATTTAAATCTGAAACACTTGTCACAGATTTTGCATCTGCAATTACATAAATTCGAGAAATTAAGTAAAAATTATCGTAAGCAAAGATTTAAATTTACCTCCAATTTTTTTTCATCCTCCGAGTATAACAAGAATTGCACTCCCCTTTCCTCACTCCCTTTCTTCCACAAGAACAATTTTTTTTTGTCCCTCGTATTGCAATTCTTCATTTATATTGCTTAAACATAAAAAATAAGTCATTTAAAACTTTAAAAAAAACTTTTAAAAAATGTTTACCGCGTATATGCACCCGATATTATAAAATTGAGTTATTAAAAACATAAATTTTGTTATAAAATTTTATAACCCGCCGAAAAAGACATCTATTTATAATTCGTTATAAAATTTTATAACAAAATTTATTTTCAGTTTTTTTTTTTCAAATTTTTTTATTTTCTTCTAACGCTTCCCGATACAGTCAATTGAATCTAACAAAAATTTCGAATTTCTAAACTCTGCAACTACAAAAGAAATCAAAACCCAAAAATTTCTTACAGAATCTTCCGTGGTCAATTCAGTTAACAAAATATCTCTCTTCCTGTATTTTTTTTCCCGGGAGGATGAACTAACTTCATGAATTTCGGCCACGTCTTCAATTTTAGCTTTTATATCTAAAGAAAATTGCGTCGTATGTTATCCTTATAAAAAAAAGGAAATAAAAAAAAACTTACTGATAACTGAATTGTCGGGTAATAATGAAATATCGGAAAATTTTGTAAATAATGGCGCAGAACACGTAATAATTTCATCCAATTTTTCAATTTTACTTAAGAGGCCTAACACAATATAATAATTGTTAAATTTATCAAGGTTACTACTGAAATTTCGAATTGCATATGTTGCGTTGATCTAAAACGAGAAGATTATATAAAACAAAATTTCTCAAAACAAATTAATTATTACACTTACACAAAAGGATTTTTTAAATTTTTTCGCGGCAAACCCGTAGGCTTTGATACTAATTTCTCCTGTACAATCACCTCCAGTTATATTCAAACTCAATAAATCTTTTGAATTATCGTCATGAATGTCAATTACTTTAATCTTTATTACACTATCTTTTTCGATTTCAACTTTTTTACTTAGTAGATTAGCAATATTAAATTCCATGATTATATATATTAAAATATGAAATAAATACGTATATTATTTAAAAATTATGAAATGATATAAAAAAAAAAATTTTCAAAAATAAAAATAAGAAAAATAATAAACAACTTTCTGTTCCCAAAACAACATCAGATCACCATGGTCACAATGGACGCCGCTCCTTATTACCTTGGTAACATGTACACAAATAAAAAAGGCAGTTGAAACATTTTAACATTTTTTTTTTATTACATTAAATAAACTAAACGGTAAATTGGTCATCATGTAAGTTTTTCTGGCTAAAGAATAAATCATTTATGAATAACCCATATCTTTAAACACGTTTTTCATTATTTTTTTTTTTTGCAGAAACTTGGTTTTTATCCATTTTTTTTCCCGCTAAAATCTAATTCTATCTCTGTATATTCTATATTCTGTATATTCTGGGTATTGTATTCTATCTCTGTTTCCCTTTATTTTTGAGCATTTGTCAAATTAAAAATACAAGAAGTAAACCGAAAATTCGGAAAAACCTGGAAAATATTATTTGTCAAAATAATTGGCAACTTAAGAACCATATTGCCGCTTTTAAAAATATGTTGAAAAATTTTGTAGTGGATAAGTACGGCTGGTAAGTCGACCACAAGGCTCGGGTTCTATTCCAAAAAATTGTAATTTTTTCCCCCTTTTTTTTTCTGGTGAAAAAGATTTAAAACAGAGCCTATAAAGTCCCCATACGCTATATATAATTCAAACATAAAATTAATATATTGCTCAGTTAAAAATTTTAATTATAAAAATTTATAAATATTTATAAAATTTTATAATCGGCCAACACGTTACAGAGTTATAAAATTTTATTTTAACTTTTCCTTAAGCAGCTCTAGCGGCAAAATTTTGTGCTAGATTACCAACTTCATTGCCCCCGAGTGCCTTAAATTTTAGCCGGTTGTCGACCTGAACCTTGGAGTCATGTCTCAAACCTCCCCGGTCAAGATTTTATTACGTCCAATCTCCCCAAATCCCCGTTATCCCGTAAGACAATCGGATTTTCACGACTGTACCGATAATGGACAGCGCCGGCAATTATGAACTTTGGGATAAATCTTTCGCCCCACGGGGGGTTCGGGGGATTTGATTTCCTGTCCCGATCTCCACCCGCGTCTCGGTTCCCTTCCGTTCCCTAATTTCTTTTCGTTCTTGTTTACATCCTCTTGTTTTTTTTCTTTTATTTTTCTATTTCGGGAAAATGGTTTTCCTTTTTCTTTCTTAATGGGACATGCGGCGAATTTTTTTTTTTTTTTTTTCCTTTCCGAAGGGAAACTTCACGTTAATGATTTCCGGATAATTTAAAACGATAAGTGGTAGTTTTAGGGATGGCCGATTTCCCCAGTTTTTATGGTTAAAGTTCCCTTTTTTTTTCATGATGTTTGTTTCCCTTTTTCTTAAAAAGCCTTATGGGTGTGTTTTGAGGTATTATGTACGTCTCAATTGCTTTTATCGTTCTTCGGAGAACAATTTGGAAAAAGTTGGAAATAGGAAAAAAAAAAAAAAAAAACTATTTGATTAATTAAAAAAAAAAAGAATGTGAGGGAAATCCTAAAAATAAAAAAAAAAATAAAAATCCCGAATGAATAATTTATCCATTTGTTCCAAGCTATTACTCATTATAATTCCCTGTATAAGTCCAACATTTTTCAATTAAATCTTATAGCTGTAGGGGTTTAGATTTTCCTTTCTCGTTTCTCTTTGAGCACCCAGTTTTTCCGCAACCCTTTCCCTTTCGCCCGCAAGTGTCGCCATTTGTTTTATTACTTTTACACCTTTCGGTCCCTTTTGTTCCCGTTTTATTTACAGGAATAATCAAAAGCACGCGCGGGGTTGAGAGAGGAGGGGGAGAGGAAACAGTTCATTTAAGCTGGAAATTCAGCGAAAAAGAAGGAGAAGAGGATTTATCCCTCGTGACATTTGAAATTGAAATGTATCTTTCCCAAAAGGGAGGAGGAGGAGGAGGAGGGCAGGAAAAAAAAAGATGACCCTTGTCACGTATTTAAAGGAAGACTTATAGTTTTAAATCGAATATGAAATTGATACGTGAGAAAGAGGAAAGAAAAATGAAATGTAAAGTAGAGACATTTGAATTCAAACATCATTTTTCACAAAAAAAAAAAAAAAGCAACTTTTGTAATCGAGTCTTTGGAATACGTAATGCTTCAAAGTGTAAAATCGGATACTTTTGACTGCCCATTCATCTTAAACATCCTGTTCGGAACAAAAAAAAAAAAAAAAAAAAAAAAAGAATTATTTACTGTCGTGAGAGAAAACGCTACCGAAAGTCAAAAACTTAATAAATTAAATTGGAAGAAAAAAAAAAAAAGAAAAAAAAGTAAGGAAACACGACTGTGCTGCGAGATACGAAGGATGGATATTCCACACCTTATTCCATCGAATGTGTCTGCATATTGAAATTCTCAACGTGGGCTCGGGAACCGTTCCCTCTTCCTCCTTGATTCCTCTCTCCCCACCATCTTTTCCCTTCGCCCACCTCGTTATTTTAACCCCTTATTCAAGGAAAACCAATACTCGCAAACAAATTTTTCATTTCCACGTCCGAATCCCTAAACCGCTTTTCCATTATGATTCTAAAGTATGTCCGTAATTATTTTAAAACCTCCCTATAACCCCTTCTATTTATTAATATAAGGCCCCAATGCACCGTATATACACACACAAGTGCAGACTTTTCCTCTTTTCCGAGATTTTAAGAGGATCTAGAATATATATACACATACGAACTCGGTCAAGCATGGCATTCCCTCCCCCTCCTCTTTTTCCTTCCCCACCCGCCCCCGCCTTCTCCCTTTTCAGATATTTAAATGTTGTTCGGTCTCTATAGCTTTCCAATTTTGAAGTTCAAGTGGAATTTTTGAGGGAAAAGGGAAGCTTGGAGAGAGTATAATATGGTAGACTTGATATTTTAACTCGGGGAAAAAGGGAGGCTACTTTGAAAATTTTTCAATCTTGGTTTCCCATGGGGTTTTTCGCTCATCTCAAAATTGAAAGGGGTGTGCTTCTAATAACCTGCAAATGGTCGGAAGAGATAAATATGAATGGGATAATTATTATCCGCTACAGGATTATGACGGCGTGATGCAGACAAGGGGAGGATCTTGAATTATGAATCCCGTGGAAAATCCCCTCCATTTTTTATTTTCTCTCGTCAGCGATTTATGTTCCAAATAATTTGAACAAGTGTCTCAAAGTATTCTTTATTAAATTCTTATGGAACCTTTTATGGTCCGATGTGTGGTCATCGGAGATTATGTATTCACGTTTATACCGCAAATAACGAGCGCTTTCCAATGAAAGCTTGTGCCTAATGAAAAGACCTTATTTTTAAACTTTTTACGGTCCAAATGCGGGAAAACTCTTGGAAAATTCCGAAAATATTTTTTTCAAATTTTTAATCTTAAATAATTTCAACCAAAACTATCCCCTGTCCCCATAGACACTCGTCCTATGCGTTAAAACCTACATTAAGCTCCTACCGATGTCGAGTATAGGCAACCCGTAGCACGTGCATGTAATACTAGATATCGTATTCTTTTCGTTTTCTTCGGGAAAAGAGGTTTCTATAGGTTTTCGATGTCGTAGAATTCGAATTTGATGACAGAATGATGTAATTCCTAATAAAAAAAAAAGCATTAAACGATAAAAGTAGAATATTTTTTTATTTCTCCGCCATTTTGGATTTTAATTTTTTCAAATTTCTGATTTAAGATTCGGAACCAAGACCACGTCTATTGATCGAATTTCAATTAATTATTTTGTTCATAATTAATATAAAAACATCATTTTTTTTTCGGCAAGAAAGGATTAAGTCTTCGCTATTATTTTTAGTGTTTCAACTCAATTTTGAAACGGAGACTATTATTCTCCGGGAATGGACTTCAGATGCCATTCTATCTTGAGCAGCTGATGTGCCTCTCCGCCGAAATTAATAAATTAATTTATTATTTTCCAACAAACCTATAAAACTGCTTTAAGGCAGGGGGGGTGTAATTCTCTCAGTTGGGGTTATCGGTATAGGGATCAAAGAGGGAACCAGGAAGATGTTCAGTAAAAGAATACACCAAAGGCACTCGAAGAGTGGACTTGAACCACCGACCTTCCGTTAAATTAATTTATTTTATTATTTTATTATGCTTTAAAATATAAAAAGGTGGATTGCTCTTCGACTTTCTTTTCTTTTTCTTCTTCTGTTGCTTTAAGTTAAAGAAGCATAATATGTCGACTGCTCCGTAGTACAAATCCCTATATTTTTTTAGCAGTACAAAAACTCCCTATTTTTTAGCCGGGCAGTTCAAAAGCTCCCCATATTTTTTTTGTTAGTGCAAAAACGATCTATCGTATATAGCAATGACCATTTAAATAGATCGTTAATAAGTCGTCGAAAAAAAAAAAAAAAATAAAATAGGGACTTGTTCTTCGGAGCAGTCGATATTCAAATTTTCTTGCTTTAAGATTTTAAAAAATTATATGCATAAATCAGGGGTTCGAATCCGATGCCGGTGCCGATGCCGATTCTATATTATTTATTTAACTCCTGATTCCGATTTTGGCATCGACCACCGATGCCGATGCCACCAAGCATCGGATATATTCATCGGTTATATCCATGGGTATCGACTACATCCGATGTCGCCTCCGATTCCGATTTTAGTAGAAAAAAATCATGGATCCATTCTAGAGGTTTTTAAAAATATCATTTTTTGAATTATGCAGGCACCGTTCTACATACCGGCCTCGTTTCTTGTGAAATCACTTAAATCTCAACTTTTTAATTACGATGCCAGTACCGGTACCAGCGCCGATTCCGGTGCCGAAACTAATGCCGATGCCAGCTTGAAGAATTTCGCTAAGGCGGGGGCCGGTACCAATGTCAATGCCGATTTCGAATTTCAAAAAAAATTTTGGCCAAGATTTCCAAGCTTTGAATCCCTGGCATAAATCATACAAAAATGTTTTGCCTAAATAAATTATGCATACATTTTGTAAAAATTATGCATGTCCAAATTTTTTTGCAAAAATAATACATTTTTATATGTCTATGTATATATATATATTTTTTTTTTCATTAAAACTAATTAATGGAGATGTGACATGGATCCATTTTCCTTCTGCAGTGGCAAGGCGTCATCTCAATCTTCAAAATAATCATACACTTTTCATCGTTCCAGAAACTTTAATTCGCCATGAATTTTCTCTTAAATTTCTTATATAACAAAAACCCCCTTAAATATACTTCCTGAATCATATCTGACGTTTCCAGTGTTTACTTTAAAACTCTCGTTTCATGTAAATTTAAAAAAAATGTTAACCGCTCAATTATTATATCCTGAGCTTTTCCTCTTTTTCCCTAAACCATATAAAAATAAAGGATTTAAGGTCACTTTCATTTTCTTTTAGGGATAAAAAAAAAAAAAAAAAAAAAAAAATCCCATAAACATACTCAAAAAAAAAAACCAATCTGCCATAAAAAAGCGAACGCCTCTATTTCTTTTTTCCCCGGTAATCTTCTTTAGTTAAAAAGATGTTCAAATCAATCCACCAAAATTTCCACCCAGTAGTTCACCGAACATAAATCTCAAATAAGCTATAACTTTTCCCGGTTACTTTTACTCCCCCCTCCTCCTTCTCCACCTCCCCCCCCCCCCCCCCCCCTCTTCTCTCTCCGTAGCTCTTGTTATATTTAAAACCTCTCCATTTGATACATAAACAGAGTCTATAAAGTAGCATTAGAGCAGCTTCGGGTCTCTCCCCCCCATGTTTTTCAGAGTTCTCGTATAAGCGGATTACCCCGAACCATTCGGACATTGATTTGGCGGTTTTGGATTTAAACTGGGCTATCTGCATTAATTACGATTTTACTAATTAACGGAGAAGGTTTTTTTCCGCTTTAATTACGACGGATTTAAATTCGGAAAAAAAAAAAAAAACAATTCTATCCCGGAAAACGGATTGGAGGAGGGCAACGGTAAACCTTTTTCCGGGGTGACGGTACCGAAATGAGGTTTTCCCTTTCCCCGTGCGAAAAAATAATGCAAAAAAAGTGTAAAGTTTCGTAAAATAAATGCAAAAAATAATTAAAAAAGAACTTATAATTCAGGACATGCATATTTTTTGCAAAGTTTATGCATTTTTTTAAGCGCCAAAATTTGAATATGCATAATTTTTGCATAATAGACAACAGACATGTTTTGAGCTGTATTTTTTTTCTCAATCTATGAGGTCTAAAAAAATAGTAATTGCAATTTTTTCTATTCACCGGTAAGGAATTCTACAAAAAAACTGAGAAAAAAAAATTTGGAATTTGAATTCGCGCTAAAACGGTCGTGACGTCATCGGTCTAGTTTTGCGTGTGTTCGTTTTATATGCATATATATTTGACGCAAATTGACGTGGTTCGAGTCGAATTCTGCAAGAACGAACATACCTGGTTCAATGAGCTTAGATAAATAGTAATCACGTGACTAGACCGATGACGTCAAACCAATGAGAAATGTTCAGGGGTGTGGTCACGTGACAAAAACTTTTTTGTACTTTTTTTTTCCTCCCCTGGCGATTTATCAAAAAATTTTTGCAAAAAAATTAGTATTTCGTTTTCAGCAAACATCGGAGTTTTTATTTCTATCATTACCTCAAAATGTGTCTGTTGTCTATTTATGCTTATAGTTTTTAAATGATGAAGCAGGAATATTTGCAATTATGCTTATTCAGCTTTTTTTTCCATTTTATGCATACTTGTTTATGCATACTTTATGCATAATCATTTTGGAAGATGAAAAACAATTTTTCGGTAAAAAAAGTTGATATGTTTATACATACCTAATTTATGTATTTTATATGCATGTCAGATTTTTTGAATAATTTAAACATGACTTTCGTATAATTTATTTATGTATTTTTTATGCATGTCCAATTTTTGTATAATTTAAACGTGGTTTTTATATAATTTATGCATTTTTTATGTAAGTCCAATTTTTTATGTAATTTATACGTAATTTTTATATAATTTCTGCTTCTCTTTTTCGTATGGGTCGATACAAAAAATTTTTCATGAAACTTTTTTTCCCCGAATTAAAAAATTGAGTCGGAAACCTCCGTTTTTTACTTTTGCCATTATCATTATCGCGAATGAAAGAAAAGCGACTTCACGGATCGAATCGGAGAGGAAAAGTTGAGATTTCATAGAAAATATAAAATGCGATGGAGTATTTTAATACACTTGATGGATTTCTTCACCCCCCCCCTCCTCCCCTCCCCCCTCTTCTTCCTCTTTTCTGATAGTATATCCAGCAACATCATCATCATTATTATTATTATTTTCATTAATTAAGAATTCCTAATGCCTTGTCATTAGAATAATAAACATTTTCCCTTTTCGCTGCGAAAAGGTATAAAAGTATGAGGAAATGTATAAGAGAGAGAGAGAGAGAGGATGGGTAAGCAAAAGAGAGAATTATTTTGAGAAGATAAACAAAGATCAGCGAAATCAACTCTCTCGTACCTTCTTGATTCATTATGAGTCTCTGCTCTCTCTGTTGAACTTGCAAATCTTTAAAAGATTAAAATAGCGAACGAGGTGCGTAAACCCGATGATTCCGATATCGAAAATTTCTGCATAATGAATATTCGAGGAAAAAATTGGGTAAAAAAAAAAAATTTTACGGCAAGTTTAATATCGTACGAAGTAAGGAATGAGTGATCCTACCAAGGGGACAAATTCCCTGCAAGGATCTCATTGTTTCTTGTGCAGTTGTGAGAATTTATCGCCTTTTTGGGATCATTTATTAAGAAGTTAAGTCGCATTCACCGTTTTCGTATTTAATAGGAGTCAGCATCTGTTACGAAAAATAACCAGATATCAATTAGTCTATGGATTTTGAAAACAGATCCTCCTCAGCCTCGTCAATTTGCAAACATTGTTTCTTCAGCTTTTTTTTTATTTTATGCATAACTATTCATTCATAATTATTTATGTGTAATTATTTAGTAATTATTTATACATAATCATTATGCATTATTATTTATACATAATTTTTCATGCATAATTATAAATTTTCCCGGTGGAATGTTAAGTTCCTCATACTATGTTAATGCATTTCTTTACGTACGTCCAATTTTACGTATAATTTATGCATCTTTTTTCCGTAAAGGCCTCTTCTACAAAAATAACATTTCGACGGCCCCACAGTTCGATAAAAAAGGATTTTTAAAAATTTAGATTCGATTACTTTTACGTTTTCTAAACCAGGTACGAAGAAGAAAGTTCTCTTGCGCACAAACTTTTCTATTCAGACTCTCGAATCATGCAATTTTCGTGACTTATAAAAATTCCGAAACCCTTGAATATTTTGACGGTGACGATGAAGGTGAGATAAAAAGAATGAGGAAAGATGGCGTCACACTGTAAAATTATTCAATGTGCTTTTCGTATTATAAATCCCTTCACGCATTCAATGCGCACTTGAAGAAGATAATCTACTCCGGGGTTTTATATTTTCTCACACCGGGGGAAAATCCTTGATATCGGTTATAAAACTCTCTCTTTCTCTCTCTGTTACCCGCAAAAATTGAAAAGTTTGGAAAAGTTTTTAGAACGAAAATCAATTAAAATCGGAAAGAATATTAAATTTACTAAGTTTTAATAAAACGATTTTTGCGCGGATTAAATTAAATATTTAATGCTCTGAGAGGTTTTTTTCTGAAAAGCTTGGCCGTCGTCGAGCTTTTTTTTTTTTTTTTTTTTTTTGGTGTTATCATTTTGGTTTGAAAAGCGCGCGTGATGTCTTGAATACCGATCGTGCAGGAAACATTTTGGAGCGATAAATACCCTCCTGTTTGCTGATACAAAGTGAGCTTTCCAAAGCAACACCTATTAGTAAATAATTCCAAATGTAAATAATAATAACGGGGCGTAATTAGTACATTTAATTACCGGGCAGAGGTCAGCATAATTATAGTTGTGTAGCCGTATCGTTGGGTAACGGTCGATAATAAAAACCCAGCGTGTTTTTATCCTTAGCGCCGTTACATTTAAAAGGGATATCTGTTTTGCGGCCTTTTTTTTTTATATTCCCTATAATTCCTGAGCAAACAACTTTTTTTTTAATTAAAAAGAAAAGGATCGGGTTCCCGGGGAAAAAAAAAGGAATTTTTGTAAGGATTATACAGAAGCATGATACACGTTTCGCCTGGATGCGTAACGGATTTTAAATTGTAGCTCTTCACCAGTGAGACATGTGCTCTTATATTGACGGAAATCGTCGTCCAAAACGATTCCCAATAGGATCGTATATCTTAAATTTCTTGATTTCCGGAGATTCATGATGGCTTAGTTTGATTTTATGGTTTTTGTTCCGGATGCCATTTTCAAAGTTTTCTTTTTCTTCCTTGTGCTATTCGGGAAAAAAAATATCGATAAGGGTCGTTAAAGAAAACGATTTCGGTATTGTTTTTTCGTAGGGGAACTGTGTATAAAATGCATATGCTGCCGGGTGCCTTGCAGATAGTGTTTGTTGTAAATATTTTAGAGGAATTCTGAAAATTCATTGGAAAATTAAGAGCCATTCAGTTTAATTTTTTTTTTTTGCCGTGGAAACCGTCCCCGACCATTTTTCCTAAACAAATAAATTCCTAATCCATTTTTCCTAAAAATTTTGGTTCTTGAAATTTTTTTCCTAATTTTCAATTTTCCTATACTTTCTTCATCCCTAAAATAAAATTTCCTAAAATGAATATTCTTCCTAATTTTTTAAATCCCGAAAGGAATTTTAGGGAGTTTTATTTAGGAATCAAGCAATTTTAAGAAAATTAAAAATTAGGAAAAAAAAAAATTGTCAGGAAAAAAATTTTAGGAAATATAATTTTTAGGATAAAAATGGATTAGGAATTTATTTTTTTAGGAAAAATAATAGGGATTCAAACTGTACATTTTTAATTCCGTACGTCGGAGGTGAACTAGCGTATCTCCCATGTTAAATACAATTGGAGATAGTGTGTTTCGACTATTTGTGAAAATCATGTGACTACAAGTTTACACTCTCATGTTTGTGTAAACTTGTGGTCACACGACACTTTGTCAAAATGTCGGAACATACTATCTCCAATCATATTTACGATGGAGATACGTTAGTTCACCTCCGACGTACGGAATTGCATTAATTGACAAAAATTGAAAAGTTGTAGAGGAATTAAAATTTGATCGCCGGAAGGTCGTTGCAGGCTGGCCTTTATAGCAATTCTTTTATCTGTACCACCCAATCCATTACAAGCAAGTAGCAGAGGCAAGTAGCAAAGAAGTGCCATTCTGCATCTAATTCAAAGTCAATTCTGTGGTTACACAACTTGAAAAAATTTTTCCGGTTTTTATATTGGCCTACACATCCGTCAGAAAAATAATAAAGCTTTTTTAACTGAAGGATGTTTTCTTTGAGACAGAGGTGAATTTTGCTCTGGAAAATGTGTACAATTTTTTATTATGTTGATAGTTCTGCGCTGAAAAGCGGAATCGACCTATTGCACATCTCTGGGTTGGCCATGTTTTTTTATAAGCTAAACATAAACAAACATAGCCATCTTAGACATGTGCGATAGGTCGGTTCCCCTTTTCAGGGCAGGGTTTTCCACTGTTAAAGGATTACAGCAAATTTTTAAAAAAACCAGATTTTCCACTTTTTTCGGGATTTCTCAATAAAAGTTTTGATTCGCAAAGGTTTAGAAAATAAAACCGTGTTATACTAAGTTTAATGCATAATCAAAAACATGGTACTGCAAGATTGAAAATCTGCAGGTATCGACCATACGTAATCCTACAGCAGGATGCTGCAGGTATCGATAAAGCTGACCAAATATAAGGAATAAAATTTAAATCAATAAAATAGATACTTAAAACGAATTTAGTATTGCAGAAACATCATTTAGGTCGGAAAACTGCTTCTGCATTTCCGGAAAAAGTTTGTTCTCCCGGATCCCATTGGCGCCTCATTTTGAAAATTTGACCCCGAGGTAAAATATTACTCCTTAATGGTAACCTCTCGACCTAAAATTTTTTGTGGGGTAATCTTACAGTCATCGGAACCAAATCAGGGAGGTTCGTCACCAAAACTCAAAAACTTAATTTTTCTCTTCCAAAAAAAACACCCTAATTTGGAGCCCTGAGAATTTCTTTTTGTTTATTGGTACCTACCACCGTTCCCGACCAACTTTCCTAATCTGTTTTTTCCAGAAAAATAAGTTACTAATCCATTTTTCTTAAGAACTTTGGTTCCTAAAATTGTTTTCCTAACCATTTTTTTCCCTAATTTTCGATTTTCTTAAAAATGTTTGACCCCTAAAATAAAATTTCTTCAAATAAATGTTTTTCCTAATTTTTTAAATCTCCAAAGGGATATTAGGAAATTTTATTTTAGAGATAAAACATTTTACGAAAATTAAAAATTTGGAAAATAATAGGAAAAGAATTATTCAACCAAATTAATTATTATATACCCTTAGTTATTAACCCCCTTAATTATTCTATACCCTATTTATTAGGAAAAAAAATTTAGAAACCAAAATTTTTAGGAAAATAAGGATTTAAAAAAAATGGTAACGAATCCCCTTTTGTTCAGACTTATGCTAAAATACCGGTAGAACACGAATTTTACTACCCGATATTCTCCGATCAACCCCCTGAGTATGGGTTTGAATATAAATTTGATTTTTCAAGCCAAAAATTTGATTTTTTTTTTCCTAACGCATAAATCTTTTTCTTGTTTTCGATTGTCTCTTTACAGTCTCGAAAACACTTTTGAATTTTTACTACTGCATGTCGATAAAATCAACAAGGAATGATTTCCTTCTTCAAACAACCGTTAAAATTATTATTTTCCACCCTATTTTTCTTTCCCTTCCCTTACGCAATGCTTTAACTGCATTAATATTTTTTTTATCTTTTCTTGACTTTTTCCTTATATAACTTTTTGACGGGCCCTTCATCCACATCGTTTAAATGAAAATTTTCATTATAACGAATAAGAATATATAAGACCTTACTCCTACCCCCTTCCTCCCCTCCCCTCCTCCCCCCACCCCTCTTTGACGAGGTGATATCAACCCCTGAAAAGGAGGAAAGAAGAAAATATGAGCATAAAAAACTTTGTACTTATCTTTAAAGAAAACTTTCGGCGTTTTTTTTTTCTTTTCCCTCCCCGTGCAGCTTGCTAAAGTCGAGGTTTTTTTTTTTTTTTTTTTTTTTTTTTTTTTGAAAGAAGCGAAAAGGAAAAAAACAACAGAGTCAGATAACAGCTTAGCAGGAGGAGAAAAAAAAAGTTTCATTTTTTTTTCCAGAGCAAAATTTGGTATACTTTTAAAAAATCATTTAGGAAGAACATCAGAAATATTGTTAACTTTTTTAGAAGACCTTTTAAACAATTTCTTTTTCTTTTGTCATAAACGTAATCTTGTTCTTTATTTTTTCAACTTTCTACAGTTTTCTGTCTGCACTTTATCAACAGATACATAAATAATTGAATGAGTTTTTGTTGTTTGTTGTTCTTGTTCTTGTTTGCTGTTATCATCGGAGGTAGTTTTTCATTCCTTTTTAAATGAGGGAAAAGTGTGAGGCATTGCTGGGTCATCCCGGGGGCAGTAAACTCGTGGGTGGTGGTTTGACAACTGAGTCCTGAGGACCGGCGAAAAAGAGATGCATAAATTATATAAAAATCAGGTACACGGTGCTGTAAAATTATGGGAACCTTTTTTTTTTTCTTTTTAAATACATTTTTAAAACGTATTTTTTTAGGCACCAAAATTCGAATATGCATAGTTTATTTAAGCATGAAAATCTGGATATGCATAATTTTTGCATAATTTAAGCATAATTATATTGGAGGATGAAACAAAACTTTTCCGGTGAAAAAGTTCAATTTTTTATACATAATTTTGCATTTTTTATGTATATCCAATTTTTTGTGTAATTTATACTCTGGTGCAAAATTAAGGGAACCTTTTTTTTAAAAATACTTTTTTAAATAATATTTAGCATTTAAAAAAAAAATGCTACAAAATGTTTTTATGCAGAATAAGAAAAAAAAACTTGCACACTGAAAAGGAAGGAATAATTAAAAGTCACACTGAAAAGGAAGGAATAATTTTTTAGAACACTCTGAAAGGGAAGAATAATCTCTAAAGGGCTGTTTTCAAAATGAAAGAATATCCTGAAAGCTTCAAAAGTTTTCCAATTAAAATTTTTTTAGCCAAGAAAAAATTTATAAAAACGTGGCTGTCTAAAAGCTATTCAAATGCTATTATGATAAAAGCACAGCCACGTTTTTATAAATTTTTTCTTGGCTAAAAAAATTTTAATTGGAAAACTTTTGAAGCTTTCAGGATATTCTTTCATTTTGAAAACAGCCCTTTAGAGATTATTCTTCCCTTTCAGAGTGTTCTAAAAAATTATTCCTTCCTTTTCAGTGTGACTTTTAATTATTCCTTCCTTTTCAGTGTGCAAGTTTTTTTTTCTTATTCTGCATAAAAACATTTTGTAGCATTTTTTTTTAAAATGCTAAATATTATTCCGCAATTTTTAGTTTTAACAAATGATAGCCTAGTTAAAGATTTCATAAGTTACTGACTAATTAGATTGTGCTGGAATCATTTTACATCAATTGAATAGGGAAAACAAAGGTATCTTTCGGCAAAATTTTTCTCTTATTCCAAATTCAAATTAGATTATTATTACTCTAGCTAAATACATTCAGTTTAATTTAGCATTATTATAAAGATCATAATTTGCACATATGAATGTTATACCTTGTGAATATTAACACATTGGAATGCCATCAAGGAAAAAAAAATTTTTTAAAACTGAATTTAAAGGTGAATTTTTTATCTTAAGGCAACTAAATGAAAGCTTGTTAAAAAAGTTGCAATTGCTTCCAAAAAAAATTATTCAGTTTAATCAATGTTGAGGCGAATACCACATTAAAGCTTGTTGCAATCATTGTTGACACATTGTCATCATATTTGCTACCGGTATAAGAAAACTTCAAGGCAAATGGAAAAAAATATCTGATTATCTAAGTATTCGTTAAACAGATTATCCCTTTTTATTTGACTATTAAATAGATTTTTTTTTATTCAGAAAGAAAAAGGCTCTGCTCCGTGTAAACCTTGTTGCCATGGCTTGTCAATACTATTAAATAGGTTTTGAAATTCTAAAAAAAAATTGTGAAGGTTAATCGTTATGCACTTTGACCACACATGCTTGATTTTTTTTTATTGGTCTCAAACACTCACAAAGAAGTAACCTTTTTTGTCTTTTTTTTTTTTTTTAATTACAAATAAGGATTTAGAAAGGCGCAATTAGTTTCAATAATTATAACTATAAAAGAAATAAAGCTTCAAGACAGGATGAAAAAAAAATTCATCTGATTATCTAAGTATTCGTTAAACAGATTATCCCTTTTTATTTGGTAATTAAATAAAAATTAATTTTTTTTTTTTTAATTCAGAAAGAAAAAGGCTTTGCTCGGTGTAAGCCTTGTTGCCATGGCTTGTCAATATTACTGAATGGGTTTTAAAATTCTAAATAAAAATGTAAAGGTTAATCATTATGCACTTCCACCACACATGCTTGATTTTTTTTGTCAGTAACATTCACACCACTCACAAATAAGTAACCATTTTTATCCTTTTTTTGAAATTACAAGTACGGATTTACAAAGGCACAATTAGTTTTAATAATTATAACTAAAAGAAAAATAAAAAATTGTCATGAACGAATGTCTTCCATGTTTTTGTTTACACTTGTAAGTTAACGGACAACGCTCAACTCTGATTGGTTGAGTGTTGACGGGTGATCCGTGGGATGATCCGTTGAGCGAACATCACCCTGTTAGGTCGTTAACTGTATAGACCAAAAAAGTGGCTACGTCACATCCGCCTTCCCCTCCGCGCCATATTGGTTGTTTACACCGGGTTTTTTGAAAACGAAAATCACTCAAAAAATTATCTTAATCATTTTAAATAGTTACATCAATTTTTTTTACTCTAAATTAAATTTTATAATTCTCATAAATTACTTTGTTAAAACTGCTATTGAATATTATTAGGCCTTTTCTGTCTTAAGTATTTTATTTGCAGATGAAACTTTTTTTTTTTTTTTAACATGGTTAGGTTATGTTTAATTTTATATTAATATTATTTTGTAGGGAATGCAACTGACTTCAAATGTTTTACTGTTAGGCGATGAATTGAAAATAAAAAAATTTCTATTGTTTTCTTTAGGAAAGAAAGAAAAGGTTTCTTTTTTTTTTTTTTTTTTTTTTTGTCATTATTAATATACAAGTACATTTTTCTTTTATTACTGCAGCAGACTGGTTCGACTGGCTGTTGATTTTCAAATATAATAACATAATAAAATCTCCTAAAAAGAGAGAGAAATAAATTGATTTAGTACGGTATGTAGGTTAACAATTTAAAGTCATGTGAGGGTGGGAAAAATGCATAATGAAAATCAAATGCTGAATTTGTCGAGATGTAGTAAAATTTTTTTTTTTTTTAAATCACAGTCGAAAAGATAAAGTTCCAAGATGCTAGGGCATTATTTCCCCTTAGCATTGGAGAAATAATCTGCAAATAAATTTTTTATTATTTCCATAGAGATTGCCTTCCTTGTAGCCATTACTGCCTACAAGTAAACAATCAAAATGATTGCTATCATACATTTCTACCAGCTACTCATAGCAACAAATTAATTGTAAAATAATTCATCACTTAGACGAACCTTATTAATAATAATAGCTAAGACGACAGTATACCTCATCCTTCCTCATCACCAAAAATGACGAATTAATAAATTAAATACGTTTAACACTTCGAAATAGAAGCCAATATATATTTCCAGTTTCTTATAGTAGCGAGTTAACTATAAATAATTGCAAGTTTTCTATTATTTCTTCCGTAAAAATCAAATAATAATGAAATGCAATATCGTTCTATTGCACTATGGGAACCAAGGGAACCACGTTTAAATTTCGCGGTGTAAACAGCCAATATGGCGTCGAGGGGAAGGCGGATGTGACGACACACTTTTTTGGTCTATAAATAGTATTTAACTGTATTTATACAGTTAACGGTTAGGTTTCTTTTCCCGTCGATTTTTTTTTTTTTTAAATTAAATCATTGCAAATCAATTAAGGGGTGCATCAAAAATATTTATGGCCTACGACATTCGTCATTTGTCATCATCATTATCAGACATTGTTGCTAAGAGTTATAATATAAAGCGAAGTTAACGAACACACCGGAGCACTGCCATCAATAGAAGAAAACGAACACCTGGTTTCTCAACATTCCATTCTGATGACGTCATTTCTTTATTACAGTTTTTCGTAAAAAATTCGTATTTCTAATTGATTTTAAGCGGATTTTTATATATAACTTTGGTCTAGGCATAAAAACGATTCAAACGGTCCATTTTTCATGCGAATCGGTTGCGAAATAGAAGCGGGAGAGTGATAGGTCCTTAAATCCCGGATGAAACGAAAAGACAATTTCGAAGGACCAAAAAGAACTATAATTTGAATAGGTCGACTTCGTCGAAACAATCTAGGAAGCTAGGTCGACGCCACGTGGTTACGTCATTATGAATAAACAGCCAATTTGAATAACCATTTTTATATTATAAAAATATCAAACACTAGCACCCTAAAATAACACATTTAGGATAAGTAACTAAATAGGCATGACGATAAAACAATAAAACAAAAGAATCACTATTTTAATAAACCTTACCGGCATTCCGGGTGCGAAAAAAGATTACGCCATTGCCAGGGGAGAGCTTGGCTCCAAAAAATAAAAATAAATCAATTTACATGATGCGGCGATAAGCTAAACTTTTAAAATCCATAATTACTCAAAAAAATTTAAATTATCAACAGTAATTAAAAGATTTAATCGAATTTGCTATTTTCCCACATTTATGAGTCAAGCCACGAGAGAAAAAGAAAGAAAAGCTTCCCTCTCCACTTACAACTTTTGCGCTTGCGCGAGCATCTCCTTGCTATCCACAACTTTTGCTACGAAAAGAAATCGTTCGCGCCATTTAGGGCGTTTCACTCACCCACACTTCGGGAAAAAAAAAAAATTTGGCTGAAATTTTTTTTTTTTTTAAATTAAAATTAACGGGAAAAAACAAAAGAGGGAGGGGGTGAATCGATACGCTTGTTCCAACGTAACGTCTGTAAAAAAAAATTATTAATAACAACAATTAAATCACAAAAAAAAATACCATAACCTTGCGTAATATCAAGGAAAAAAAAATTAAATCAGTTATGCTGACGGAAAGAAAAAAAAATCAATCAGCTTAAATGACGCGCTTTAAGCTGTCAACGTGCCATAGTCCGAGATTTTTCCCATTGAAAGTTTCCAGTTCAACTTGAGACTGTGAAACAATTCTAGTTACCACCGCTGGGCCTTTATATTTAGGTAAAAATTTCGCTATGATCTGCTTTTTACTGTCCGATTTGTCATGATTTACCCTCCAAACTAATTCTCCTACTTTGTAGGTAGAATCGCGGCGGCGTAAATTATAATCATGTGCTCGTTTACGTTTTGCCTTTTCTAACGTTTCATGAGCTTTCAAGAACATTTCGATTTGTTCATTCTCTAATTCGTGGTAATGTGCATCCGGGTCAAATTCTCCCAATTCACCGTCTTCGGTTTCCTTGTACAATTCGTAAGGAGTACGCATTTCTTGACCAAGAGTCAATTTCGCGGGCGAATATCCTGTCGCCGAGCTAACTGCATTTCTCAAAGCGAACGTTACGAAAGGAAGGTTTTCATCCCACGTGGTATGGTTGTCCTTCGCGAATATTCCTAATGCAGTATTGATACTCCGGTGCTGCCGTTCAACCATATTCGTACGGGGCGTATATTTCGGTGTGTGATGTAAGGAGATGTTAAAATCCTTGCATTGCTGGGTGAAGAATTTGCTCGTAAAATTGGACGCGTTGTCCGTCAGTAACAATTCAGGAGTGCCATATTGCAGGATGATATGCTCGAGGATCACCTTCCAGATGGCTCTGGTAGTGGCACTTTTGACCGGCACGGCGATCAGCCACCTTGACGAGATGTCGACAGCAGTGACGATAAATCGATTTCGCCGTGACGTCACTGGCAAGGGACCGATCACGTCCACTGCGTAAGCTAACCTCGGCTGAAAAGTCCTAACATAATTAGCCATTAATCCTTGTGGAGTCTGATTTGAGGATTTATACATTTGGCAGTCCTTGCAAGCCAGCACATATTTCTTGATTTGAAGGTACATATTAGGCCAATAGTACTTCTTTTGTATCCTGAGGAAAGTTCTTTTAACCCCAAGGTGTGCGGCAACTAAAGTTTCGTGGTACTGCTTAATCAGCTGCTCCCTGTAATCCGCTGGTACCACTAGTTTAGTGCTTTCCAATTTGGTTTCTCTATCCTGAACGCTTTTGAAAATTTTCTTTCCTCTAAGTGAGAAATCAGGATAGAAATTTGGATTAGCTTTGATCTTTTCCCTTAACTCGTTGTACCAGTCATCTTTAATGTTGTCAAAACTCGGTGGATTCGTTAAAGTCAAAACGCAAGCTTGAAGATCCGTAAGATCGTGATCTGAAATATCCTCACTAGGTACAGAATGGTATGCAGCTCGGCTGAGTGCATCTGGCACTACCATCTCCTTCCCTTTCCTATGGATAATATCGAAATTGAACATCGCGAGCTTGACAATCCACCTGGCCAATTTTCCGGTGGGATTCTTCATGCGGTGTAGCCACTGAAGGGCTGAATGATCAGTTCTGACTGTGAAGTGAGTCCCGTCAATGTACTCCCGAAAACTTTCGATTCCGAAAATTATCGCCAGTAATTCTCGCTGAGTAGTTGACCATTCACGTTCTCTGATGTTCAAAGTTTTCGACGCATAAGCTATAACACGTTCTTTATTGTCATACTTTTGAACCAAAACTGCTCCCAGACCGATGCGACTAGCATCCACATGCAATTCGAATGGTTTTGAAAAATCAGGGCAGGCCAAAACTGGTGCTTCTGTTAACATCCCTTTTAGGTAATCGAAGGAGTCTTGATGAATTTTTTCCCAAGAGAACTTTCCTCCTTTCTCTAATAAAGAAGTGAGCGGTTTGGCAATTTCAGCACAGTTTTTTATAAAGGATCTATACCAGTTGACAACTCCCAAAAACGAGCGTACCTCCTTAACCGTTTTAGGAGCGGGCAGTCGTAGTATCGCATCCACCTTCTTTTTGATGACCCTGATTTCTCCCTGTCCTATCACGTGTCCTAGGTATTGGACATATGGCTGAAGAAATTGGCATTTAGCCCAATTTATTTTCATTCCTGCCTTTAGGAGTAGTTCAAAAACCTTTTTGAGATGTTCCAGATGTTGCTCGTAGCTTTCGCTAAAGATAATTATATCGTCAAGATAAACCAGAACAAAATCTCCCAAGACAGGTCTTAAAATACTATCCATCGCCCTCTGGAATGTCGCTGGGGCATTACAAAGGCCGAAAGGCATGACCTTAAATTGATATAATCCTCGACCCGGGACAGTAAAAGCAGTGAGAGGAACACTGTCCTTATTCATTTTAATTTGATGAAAACCGCTTTTCATGTCTAAACTGGATATGTAGTTAGCAGACTTCAGCTTGTTGAAAATATCTCTAATTCGAGGCAAAGGCCAAGAATTTGGCACCGTGCATTTATTAAGAAGACGATAATCTACACATAAACGAAAGCCTCCCGTTGTTTTTTCTACCAAGATTATCGGTGAGCTCCATGGGGATGCTGATTCTTCAATCAATCCTTGCTGTAATAATTCATCCATTTGCTCATGGGCTATTTTCGATTTGGCAGGCGACATCGGATAAAATCTTTGCTTCACTGGATTTGAGCCTGGCTGTAAAATTATTTCGTGTTCGATCACATCCGTGATGCCTGGTGATTTTTCAAACTGAGCTTTAGTCTCTTCTAAAAATTTGGAAAATTCTTCCTTTTGTTCATTTGTGGCCTTGTGTTTGGCTCCCTCTACTAAATTTTCAAGTTCCACCGTGCTAAGTCGGACTCCTTCGGTAGCAATGCTCACCACAGGAGCGATGGAGTCGGGGAATTCCAAAATCCCATCCTTGGTCTTGATGTTGACATCTAAAGCTTTGAGAGTTTTCATTCCGATTATGCCTTCTCCTGCTAGATTTTCCACCAAATAAACCTTTCCGGACCAAGGGTGGTTATTTATCGATAAAGTTAAATTCACATAGCCTTTAACTCTAGACCTTATGCCATTTGCATATTTAACTTTACGTTTACTACGTTTAATTTCTAACCCTTTATCTTTAAAAACATTCAAGAAAGTTTGGAAATCTAACAGCGTGTGAGTGGCCCCAGTGTCGATGAGCATACACAATTTTTCTTCCGAAATTAGGACATCAGCGAAAATTCTTATCGACAATTCAGGTGAAAATTCTTCATCTGAATCCTCGCATTCATCCGCGGTCGACTCCGTTTCGGAATCTTCTCCAGTAGATTCTGCTGAAGAATATTCTAAAATTATGTCTTCATTTTCCGTTAAAATTATGTTCTTCTTTTCTCGTTTCTTCTTTATCAGTTTTCTTAATTTCCTTTTTTCAATTTTCTTGTCCTTTCGGGATAATTTAGGTACAGACGTCGAAGTTTTCTTCTCATTAGAATTACCAGCTGTCCTTTTTTTTATTTCTTTGTTTAACAATTTTAATATCCGTCTTAATTTCTTTCTTTTAAGTCTGACCTTACCATTTTTGTCTAGGAATTTGCTGAAATTATTCAGCTCTTTGAAGCAAGGACCTAGCTCACTTGCTTCTTGGTCTAATTTTTTGCGTTAGGCGAAAATGAAACCTTTTTAGGTGAAGTCGAAGAGCTTGGCCTAGGCTTGGGCGACGGTGATCTGTTTCTCCAACTAAACCGGTCTTTTTTGCATGGACAATGCAAGGTGAAAGTTTCCTTTTTCCCACAGTCAAAGCAAAATTTCTTCGGTTCTTCTAAACAAATTTGGTAACCGTGTCCAGGCTTGTCACAATTAAAACAGCGTTTCGTTTTATTCTGCGGACGTTCGACCTTCGTTTCATTGACCTCTATTTCTGATGCTTTTAAACTTTTGCCAAATTTGTGATGATGTCGATTAGGACTCTCAAATCGATATCGGTTCGGACTTGTTCCGGAATGACTGTTTTCAGGTGATCGACTTTTGCTATAATTATACCCATCGTATCGCGACACATGATGCCTGAATTTCGAATCAGGTTCGGGATAGGGATCAAGCAGGCGAGTCGGCGGCGGCTTGTATAGCTCCTTCTTTAATTTAAGTTCTTCACCCTTTCTACAAACATGAGCTAATTGTTCTAAAGAGTTGATATACATTCCCTTGATCATTTTATGATACGATGGAGTCAAATTATCGAGGATAATGTCAAAAAGTAGCTCTTTATCTGACATCGGCTTGGTCAATTTCCCATTCATGTGTTTTATGATGGAAATATAATAGTCGATGGTTTCACCCTCATTCTGACGTCTTTCAAACATATCCGCCTTTACCTGGTTCTTTAAAAGACGAAGCGGAAAAATTTGTCGAAATAAGGTTTTCGTTGTCTCCCAAAATTCGCATTCCTTTGGGTTGTTTTTGACAAAACGTTTCGCAGCTCCTGTGCACAATTCAGGTAAAATGTCTATCATTTCTTGATCCGTCATTGGGAAAAGTGTACGGATCTCTTCCAGTTTTTTGAAGAAATAAGCGACATCCTCGTGTGGTTCTCCGCCGAAAGTTAAATTCCTCGCTCTGACTTCCTGCAGAAAGAAACGCAAATTTTTTCTTTCGTTGTTTTGATTTCGTTGCGTAGAGGACGATCCGCGGCTGGGCTGATTCTGGTTGACGACAGCCAACAGTGCCGTCTTCAGGTCGTCAACGAACCCGAGGAGTGGATTCGCCATGACCGGACTCACTCCTGGGGCAAAAAATGACTGATGCGTAGGGGTTATATTTCCCAACGGGACAACAGGCGGTTGAAATGCTCCTGATCCTAGTTGAGTACCCATCGTTCCAGACGTAACGTTTACCAATCCATGAGGATTCACATTTCCGCTTTGAACGTTCGAACCTGGGATAGGGGCAAACGGAGGTGCATGGGGATTTAAGTTCGCGTTCCCAGCGTTACCGATCGGATTTACATTTCCAGGCGGTGCGTTCGTATTCCCGATTTGATTGACGTTACCGGTTGGATTTACGTTTCCAGGCAGCGCGTTCGCATTCCCGATTTGATTAACGTTACCGGTTGGATTTACGTTTCCAGGCAGCGCGTTCGCGTTCCCGATTTGATTAACGTTACCGGGTCCTTTCAATCGATTCCTTGAGGGGGTAAAAACAGCGGTCGTAATAAAACCGGGGGGAACGATTCCTACGTTCGTGATCACTTCTTCTGGGACTTGTTGAGGATCACTTTGTTGAGGATCGGCATTCTGCACATTGGGATCCAGATCTGCTTCAGAATCGGATTCGTTATCGGACGACTCTCGATTCTCACCCTGATTTGAAGTACGATTCTCCTCTTCCTGATGTTCAGTCGTCTCCTCCTCCGATTCAACGTTGAAATACTCTTCCAAGTCCACACCGGGCTCAGGCGTGACGGCTCCAGCACGGTCTTCCGGTACCACTAAAGAACCAATTACTTCATCATAATTATCGGGCTTGTAATTCGGGTTTTGTTTCCAATATTCGTAAATTCGCGCTTTTAGGGTTTTATTTACACCTGTAGAATCTAATCCTAAATCTTGGCACAACTTCTGTAAAGCATCTTTCCTCAACTTATTCAAATACTCGGAACGTCTCATCTTGGAAAGAATTTAGCTTAAACAATTCAATAACCCTAAAACATAAGAAAAAGCGTATCAGTTCAAATCAGGTAAAAAAAAATAAATTTCGAATTTCATAAATCCGTAATCAATCGCAAAAAAAATTCGGAGAAAAAAAATTAATTTCTGCCAAATTAATTAAATAAAAACGATGAATTAATCAACCTTGATTAATTTGCAAAAAAAAATTCTCAAATCGTCGTCCATATTCGAAAAAAAAATAACCATAAACCATAAACCGTAGCAAAAGTCGAAATTTTTTTTTTTTTTTTTTTTTTTTTTTTTTTTTTTTTATCGTAAGTTAAATATCAAATATCCAAAAACTTATGAGCGATCGGAGCAAACTCACCCTTGGCAAACACGTGTTCAACATTAATGATAGCAAAAAAAATTATAAATCACAAACAAAAAATGGCGGACCTTTTGGCCTTAATGATAATTCGAAACACAATCATTTCAACGTAGAACAATTACAAATTCCTAATTAGAACTAACGAGAAAAAAAAAATGCTTCTCATATCAGTAAAACAAAACTATTTTTAAAATTGTTCGAAAAAAAAGTCAATTAAAAATTAATCTAATCTTTTCAAATGAAAGGAAAGGTATTCATAAACATGTTGAGACAGCACTTTTCTTTTCACAAATAACTGAATAAGAAAGATAATCTTTAACTGTAGTAAACATTTGATTCCACTTCGACGAATATTAACAATAGACTCGCAACAAAAATACTCGCTAAACCCTAATCACTAATACCGAAATAAAATAAATGTATCGGCAGGTTTCCTTCATTTAACGAAATTCGATTATGCGACATTGATAAAAAAAAATTACGTTTTATAGCAAATAAAAAAATTGATCAAAATATTGTCCCTAGATCATTCCACTTTTTTTTTTTTTGATAGTTAATTCAATGACCTAATTAAAATTTTAGAGTTTCTCAAATAATAGAATTCCTCACAAATTAAAACTAAATGCTAATGAACTTCACTTTTTTTTTCACTTTTACCTAATTGATGGTGAATTTCCTGATGTTCGTCTTTGGTTCGGGCGCCAGTTGATAGGTCCTTAAATCCCGGATGAAACGAAAAGACAATTTCGAAGGACCAAAAAGAACTATAATTGAATAGGTCGACTTCGTCGAAACAATCTAGGAAGCTAGGTCGACGCCACGTGGTTACGTCATTATGAATAAACAGCCAATTTGAATAACCATTTTTATATTATAAAAATATCAAACACTAGCACCCTAAAATAACACATTTAGGATAAGTAACTAAATAGGCATGACGATAAAACAATAAAACAAAAGAATCACTATTTTAATAAACCTTACCGGCATTCCGGGTGCGAAAAAAGATTACGCCATTGCCAGGGGAGAGCTTGGCTCCAAAAAATAAAAATAAATCAATTTACATGATGCGGCGATAAGCTAAACTTTTAAAATCCATAATTACTCAAAAAAATTTAAATTATCAACAGTAATTAAAAGATTTAATCGAATTTGCTATTTTCCCACATTTATGAGTCAAGCCACGAGAGAAAAAGAAAGAAAAGCTTAAATGAAATTAATTTCCTAGGTCACAAGATACGGTTGGAATATATTTAAACTATGCGATGCATTTCGGCCCTTTGTTGATAGGGCATTTCGGCCCTCAACAAAGGGCCGAAATGCATCGCATAGTTTAAATATATTCCAACCGTATCTTGTGACCTAGGAAATTAATTTCATTTAACCGTTATTACGTCACAGCCTCCATTCATTATTAAAGAAAAGCTTCCCTCTCCACTTACAACTTTTGCGCTTGCGCGAGCATCTCCTTGCTATCCACAACTTTTGCTACGAAAAGAAATCGTTCGCGCCATTTAGGGCGTTTCAAGAGGGAGACTAAGAAATAAGGGGGTGGGGGAGTTGAATTGTTAAATGCATAAAAACATTTTAAAAATTGTCGAAATTTTAGCCCGATTTAAACGCTTTCGAAAAGCCCAAAATGAAATGGCGTCTGGTTGTTTTTATCGTTCCGTTCAAATAACCAGTTCGAATCAGCAGTGACTCAAATGTATGAAAATTTTATAAATGGCGAATGTTTTTGTTTTGAAATAAAAATGGATAAATTTTTAATCGAAGCAGCTTCGCGGATACTATTTTACTGGAGTCTTGCGATTTGTTAGCACATAATGGATCGAATCCATATTTAATATTTCTTTTTACTCGTTGTCAAAATGACAGATGACTGGTTTTTAATTTCAAAACAAAAACATTCGCCATTAAAAAACTTTCGTACATTTGATTCACTGCTGATTCTAAGTGGCTATTTGAACGGAACGATAAAAACAACCAGTCGCCATTTTATTTTGCGCTTTTCAAAAGCGTTTAAATCGAGCTGAAATTTCGTCAATTTTTAATTGAAATTTAAAAGATAAAAACATTCCGAATGAGTCAAAACAAATGAGATTTCGTTTTCTGATTTTTTTCCCTATATTACTGGAGAGTTAAAAAAATTATTGGAAATATAGTGAAACAACCCTATTCCAGCGAGACCCATTATTTCCAGCTGCGAAAAAGCTTATTAAAAAATATTGAAACTGAACGTAAAAAATTAGAAAAAGGTTTATTAAGTAAATACCTTAGTGATAATTTTCTTACTCGTTACGTTAATGGTTCTTATTTAGTGGATCCGATTCCTTTTCTGAAATTATTATGAGAATTAATTTTTTCGTCGCATCGGCTGCTCCTAAGAACAAATCCCTATTTTTTTTTTGAACAATACAGAAACTCCCCATCTTTTTTCGGACAGTTGGAAAACTCCTTATCTTTTTTGTAGCGGCCTAAAAGCGATTTATTTAGATCGTAATTGCTATATACGATAGATATTTTTTACATTGACAGAAAAGAAGATAAAAAGAGTTTTTGTACTGTTCAGAAGAAAAATAGGGACTTGTTCTTCGGAGCAGTCGACATTATGTTAGAAAATTATAATAAAAAATAAAAAAAAAAGTTAAGCAACATTACTTGAAAGCGCTAAGAGTATTACAGCTACAAAAAGTGCAATGATAACAGCAGTGGCTAAAAAAGCTAAAAAAAAAAAAAAAGAAAGAAAGAAAGAAATAGGGTTTAATGAATTAATCAGTTTTGTTAAGTACCTTGGTTGGATAACAAAAATCCCAATCAACCTTCTGGATGCATCGGAAGTAGTTATCAAAATGTTGATAGTAATTCTTAATGCATGCAGTAAAATGTTGATAGTACTTCTTGATATATCCAGCATCAGTTATCGCTGCATTCCCAAGGGCGCAATTTCACGCCAAACATGTTCGGCAAACATGTTGGACGAACATGTTTGTTTTTTAATAAAAAGTGGTGAACATGTTCGGACAAACATTTTCATCGAACATTTTCCCCGACATGTTGGGGAATCTCTACATAAGCACTGGCGGTTTTTTAAGAATGTTAGGTGAAAATGTTTGCCCAGAATGTTCGCCGAACATGGTCGTCATTTGAATCAGACACAAACATTTTTCCCAACATGCTTAAAAAATGTTCGCCGAACATGTTCGCCACTTTTATCCAAAACCAACATGTTTGCCCAACATGTTCGCCGAACATGTTTGGCGTGAAATTGCGCCCCCCCCCCCCCCCAAAAAAAAAAGAAGATTGATTAAACAAATAGGAATCTTCCTTTTTCGGTCACTTAAAAAACGGTATATTTATTAAAAACTTACAGTACCCAATACGTATTTCGAATAATTCATCTTCAGGAGTAATTTGTTATTGAAAATACTCCTAGCCATATGCTAAATCAATTAAATATCTAAGTTATGATAAAAATTATATATAAAAAATAAATAATATGTCATATATTGTTTAAGATTACAAATCTTTTTAACCTGACAATTTTGGTAGCAACATTAATTTCCCACTACCCCCCTTCCCTTTTCTTTAAAAATCTTATCTTTTACCCCCCTCACCCGACCGAGGAACACTCCCAACTTTTTCTGCACTTCTAAGTCTTTCATTTTAAAGACATGTTTTAAATTAAATCTATTAATCTGTAAATCTTTAGCCAACTCATGCCTTTCTCTTTCTATGAATCGGCAGTGCAGGAGTACGTGTTCTAAAGTATCCTCCCCCTCTTTTTCCCCACACATCCTACACCTTTTAACCCCCGCCCCGTCTATCACACAAAAAGGCCGGAATATTTGAAAACAAAAAAAGAAAAAAAAATGCTCAATTATAATACCTATGTTAAAACTGTCTAGGCCTATAATCACGCCAGAAGATATTTGATCTTTTACAAATAATCCGAAGAAGGAACAATAAAAAAAAATTTAATGTAGTTAAAAAAAAAAAATAAAAAAAAGTGTCAACAGCGTGAGTTTTCATATTTTTCACACTAACCGTCGTTGGTAAATATTACAGATCATTATGTTAGTTAGGTAGGGGCAGAATTCAAGTACTACGTAAGACCGGAAGAGGGGAAAGAGGGGGTGAAAGAAATTCTTAAGATTTCTTAAATGGGGTAGGTAGGGGATCCGGAAAATCTTACGTAAGAATTTTGATCATTATTAATTGTTCGAAAAAATTCAAATTTAATGTAAAAAAGAAATAAAAACCCCTCCATATAAAAAATAAATATAAAATAAAATAATTGATTTAACATTTGGCTAGGAGTTTTTTCAATAACAAATTACCCCTGAATATAATTTATTCGAAATACGTATTGGGTACTGTAGATTTTTAATAAATATACCGTTTTTTAAGTGACCGAAAAAGGAAGGTTTTTTTGATCAATTCATTCGGTCATTTGGCTCATCTTCAATTCATTAGTGAAAAAAATTTCAGTTATAGGTTAAATGATGTTTGTGGTTTCAGAAGAGAAAACATTCCAGAGATGTTGGTCTTAATTGAGTACATTTCATTAACAATAAGGTTTATTTCTTTACGCAGAAGTTATTCCTGAACGCATGTCATCTTATGTGCTCAGGAGTCAATGTGAAGAACTTGTCCGAAATGATATACAATTTATATATAAATTATGTATATTTTATATAAAATTCATATATAAATTATATATAATTTCGGACAAGTTCTTTACATTAACCGTGCTTAGGCTGTCTTGATTTCATTTTTGACTTATGGAGTGTCATCCTTTCCAGCTCGTGATCTTTCCTTCCCAATGCTTGTTCATTTTTAGGAGAATGGCGGGATTGGAACAAACTATTAATTTACAGTTGCATTCAATTTATATTAAAACCCAAAATTTTCAACAATAAAACCTTAAAACTTGTCTTGCTGTAATTTGCCATCAACTGAAACAATTCAGCCCAGTTTTTATTTTCTATTTCGCTGTTCTGCATAACTTTTACAGTGTCATCTAGGATTTTGAATATTTTCTCATGATCATTTTGATTGAAGTAACCATCTAAAATAAATTACTATCCACATTTTAAATTTTTATTCAGGCATTCTTATATTCGTATATGCTTACATGCTCCTTTAGAGCTTCTACATGAGCTACCCACTCCCTTGTGATTCTTTTTGGTCATCCCTACGCACAGGATCAGTAAAGATTCTCTGTAAATATTTAGCTTTCATTAAAGTCCGACGGATTTCAGTAAAAAAATAATGATGTCAATGAAAGTTACTGATACGCATATTATATAATTTTTTTTTTTTTTTTTTGGAAAAAATTTTATACACCTTTTGCATTACTTTTTCGCACTGGGATGAGTTTTGCGTTCAGCTTTCCTCATTACCTTCCGATTAAAGTTGAACGATCTGCAATCCTATAACGACTCTTAATTCAGATGAATGATGTTCCAACTCCTGCAAACTTTCCTCCCGGGAACATTATTTGGAAAATATCATAATTTCTTACGGAAAACGTTAAAGAAATCATAAAAACTTTTTTCTTTACGCTATCTCTTTCCAAATATCGCTATAAATACATAAATCCGCCCCATCCCCTTGAAAATAAATGTAGGAAATTCTTTCCCCATCCCTCTCCCCCGCCTGGAAACGGTGTCTTCATTTTTGTAATAATGCCATTTTGAGGCGAAAGTCGCGAAAAATAACCGAACACTCCCCGATGCAATAAAAATTATAGCCTCAAACATTAGGCAATAAAAAAAACAACATTTAAAGCAATAAATATCGCCCGTAAAGCCGACCTTTAAAAAAATGATAATGTTATTTTTCCGGAGAAGAATTTAAGGGCATATTTATAAATACCAATGTCTTGGATGGAATTTATGTCCGGATTTTTTTTTCCCCCTTCCCCTTATTTATTTTTAAAAAGTAAAAAAAAGAAAAAGGAATGAGACATAGTTCGTGAAGTCACGATCGAGGGAAAGCACACGAGAGATAAACAAATATCGAATTTCAAGATTCCGCTGGCCTCAGCTGCCCATTTTTTTGTTTTTTTTCCTCCCCCCCTTTTTTTTTTTTTTTTTTTTTTTTTTTTTTTTTTTTTTTTCATTTTTTTCTTATGAAATAGCGAAGAAAGGTATAAAGGGTTTCTTTTTTGTAGGAATGAAAACTAGGACCGATTTTTTGAATTTTTTGATTGTTGTGAGAGATGGAAAACTTTTTATTAAATAATTTTTAAAGAATTTGTTGATAATTTTGAGTTAAAAAGGTGAGAGTTTTAAGGCCGAAATTTCACGCTGAAACATTTTGCAGTGATAGGTTACGGTAAACATGTTGCAGAATTTGTTGCTCAACATGTTGTGGAAAGTGCTGCTCAACATTTTGCAGCATAAAAACATGTTGGCGACATGTTGGGCAACATTAACATTTAATTTTTATTTTTCATTTTTTAGTGTTGCGTAACATATTTTACGCTTCAACATGTTGAATAACATGGTATTACACATGCTAAAGCGTAAAAGCATGTTGTACAACACTCTTTCTCTCAATCCAACATCGTGACCGATGTGCGCAACATTAAAAAATTAAATATAAAAATTTGTAAATGTTGCCCAAAATGTTGCCAACATGTTTCTATGCTGCAACTTGTTGAGTAACACTTTCCGCAACAAGTTCTGCAACATGCTTACCATGTTTAACATGTTTAGCATGTGGAATACCATGTTATTCAACATGTTGAAGCGTAAAGACATGTTCAGTTGTAAAAGCGTAAAAACATGTTGCTCAAGTAACATTAGAGTAACATGTTCACCATATGTTTCCAACGCTACCACAAGTTGAGCAACATGTAGGGCAACATTTACAAATTTTTATTTTTTTTCAGTGTTGCGTAACATGTTTTTACGCTTCAACATGTTGAATAATATGGAATTCCACATGTTCAATTTCAAACATGTTGAGTTACAAAAGCGTAGAAACATGTTGCACAAGCTACATTTAAGAAACATGTTGACAACATGTTTCTAAATTTTAAAATTCCAGAAGTTGCATATTAGCTACAAAAATGGATAATCGGCCAGGTGTTGAAGACCTGATTTTATGAGCAAAGGGTTGCCGGGGTGAGCAGCATGGTCAAGATCTCTCTCTTGTCCCGTGCAACAGTGGTCTTTGGTCAAGAGAAAAGTGGACATAATCCCCATCTCAAGCGTAGGTAAAAGCTATAAAAGGACCTGGGCGTCAAAAGCTTTGGTTTTTTGTGTAGTTTAAAATCACTGGCCTATATTGAAAAATTCAAAATGGTGCATCCAAAATGGCGGATTAAATTTTGAATTTTGCGTTGATTTTTGTAAAACTGTATATCTAGGGGTTTTCGGGGTTGCTGAATACGAATCTGATATTAGTTTCTTCGAATTCAAGATGGCAGAGTTAATATGGCGCCTTTCATTCGTAAAAATTTACGACATAGGGGTTTTTGCGTTCGCTGATTTGGAATCCGTCAGCGGTTTTTCCAATTTTAAGCCATTATGAGTGTTGTTTTGCCCTATTAGGTCTGGCGTATGGAATTCGAAAATCACGTAGTCCTCTCGCACTACTTCAACGTCATGAGATGCATTTTCCCTTGGTTTGTAAAAAAATCGAATCCTTGATTTTACGAGAAATTGCTTTTTGCACCTGTTGACCTGTATTGTTGTAGGCAATAAATATGGAAAGACAAAAATAAACAAGGAGTAAGAAATGCAAATCAGAAACAGAGAGATAAACGTGAAAATAAGAGGGAATATCACCAAAGCAAAACACCCTTAAACCGCACCCGCGGGCCTTTATCAAACCCGATTTAACCGTTAATTTATGAAAAATTTTTATTCTCTTGGTTTTTATGTAAAAACGGTTTCTTTATATTTTACACGGTTAAAAACACGCTGACGGCATATCAGAAATAAGTGCAAAACCTTGCTACAATGATTACTTAAAAGGAACTCGTAGGCTTTTATGTTGCGGTTTATGGCTTCCTCTATCAAACATGCTTACTCTCTTTATACAACTCCAAATTTGTTTCCAAACTCTGGAATAATAATTTCCCTTTCCTCAAGTTCAAGGTCGACAAATTGGGGTGCAAAAAGGAACCGGTTTCCTTTTAATTTTTTTCCGAGCTGGTCGGGGGTCATTGGAGCTTTGATGGTCGTTGAGAGTGGCGGGGGTGGGGAGAAGGATTGGAATTCTATGCCCTTAGAGGCCGGCGTGTAAAAAATCATTGGTGTTGCGGGATTAAACTTTTTTTGAATTTTTCCCGTTGTTTTTTTAATTCCCGATAAAATTCCCGAAAATCCTTGGGAAATCCCTGGAGTTACCCGGGATATCGCAGAATTTTAATTTTCCGAATGCTGGGAAACTATTTTTTCTCAAAAACGGGAAATCCAAGATATACCAATTTCTCGGGAAATCAGAATCTCTAATTAACGGTAACGACAAAATCCGGTAAAATTTCAATCCCGGAAAACTATTATCTGGATTATTTTCTGATGGCGAATTTTTGCCTCTTTGTATAAAATTAGGCTCCATGATGATGGCGTTCGGTAAACAATATCCATTTGCTGTAAAGTTTAAAAAGAAGAGCGGAAAATGCACGTGTAAAATAATGAATCATTATTATGTTCATCCCCCAGAAACCTTTTTTTTTTTTTAAACCCTAATTTCCATTAGCAAGATTTCACATGAGAAAACCCCCATAATTAATCAAAAAATATTATTAATAAATATCTATATAAATGGGAAGTTTTTCATCGAAAGGAGGAAAACCGAGAGGGATGGGAAGGATGGGTAGGGGGAGGATTTTCTTTTTATCCTCTCATTTTTTAAACTTGACCCCCATTCAAAAGAGGATTCTTATAAAATTTATTTTTCCATTCATTTATTCTTCCACTTGCAAAAAAAAAAAAAACGATGTTCCCTAATTCATTTTTTAATGAAAAAACATCATCCTTTAAGCAAAGGGGAAAATATTTTAATCAGCAATTTTAAAAGTTGATTTTTTTTTTTTTTTTTTTTTTTTTTTTTTTTTTTTTTTTTTTTGCGCTCTTGCTCCTTAAGAATTTGAAATTAAGATCATTTTGTTTCTTGATTTCGAAACTCATAAAAATTTATAAACCGAAATTCAGAATATAAGATAAACCTCCCCCCCCCCCCCCTTCCCCTCGCAGTTTTTTTTTCCTTTCGCGCCTAACAAAAAAAAAAAAAAAAAAAAGAATGGAAGGAAACGGAAAAAAAAGAACATGAATAAACATTAGAGAGTTAATCAATAAAAAAAAAGAAGGGGGGAGGGAGAGGCAAAAAAGAAAAAGAAAGACACCAAATTACATTACATATTTACAATTCGAACCAGTCAGATTACTCGTAAATCCTCTCGAAGAAAATAAAATATAGAGGAAAAAGGTTCTAAAAAAAAAAAAAGGATCATTTTTCTTTGTAAAGCCACGTTCAATGCAGGAAGGATTATTTCAGATTTTCAAAATATATCACACTCAAATCTATATATTTATTGCCATTTCGTTGGTTCGAATAAAAAACCTGGAGCGCATTCTTAGCTTAGCCTAACAAATCGAAAACCCTTTTTTTCCATTTTATTTTTCAAGAACATGCTTTGCCACTTTAGTTACCACTCCTGTCGTGTTACCCCTCCTGTTCTCGTCGTGATTTAGATTTTCGGTCGTTTGTTCCCCGGGACTTCGCCCCCCTTGAGTATAGTCAATGTGTCCGGGGGAAGGAAGACGAAATCGATTGGCGTAAGAATCCGGATCGGATGGAGAACAAAAAAATTTGAGGTTTTGAGGTTGGCGATTTTCATTTTTCAAATCGCTCATCCCGAAAAATGGTTCTTTTTGGTGTACTGATAAACCCGAATTTTTTTAAATTTTTTACTCAACGGGAAAGCGTGGCGACTTGAGCTTAAAATTCCGAAAATTGCCATAAGAGAAAAAAAATCGACAATTTTTTTTTTTGCGAAAAAATGTGGTTTTCTGTGGGAAATCCATGGATCACGAATCTGAAGTCCGTTTTTTATATCTGTTACTGTTTTTGAGCTAAAGGCAAAACTACGAGTGAAATTGAGACTTGGTATGTTTTGTCACTTAACCACGTTCTTTTGCCATATTTTGGCTTTTGGGAAGTGATGCAAAAAGCTATAAAATCTTTGCGAAATAAATGCATAAATTTTATATAATAAGTGTTTTATTTTTATATCATTTATACTAAAATTTGTATCATTTATACTTCAATATGCATAAATTTTTATGCATTTTTTATTTATATGCATAAATTTTTATGCATTTTTTATTTTTATGCAATAATCATGCATATCCAAATTTTTGTATAAACGGTACAAAAGTTATACATTTTTTATATAAATTTCGTAAAAATTATACATAATGTATTTAAGCATGAAAATCATGATATGCATAATTTTTGCATTATTTATGCATAAAATTTTTTTAAATCATAAAGCAGGAAAATTTTGCAAATATTATGCTTATTCATTCAACTTTATTTTTCACTTATGCATACCTATTTATGTATAATTATATCGGAGGATGAAGGAAATATTTGTCTTGCAAAAATTTTAAGTTGTTTATACATAATTTATGCATTTTTTATGTATTCCCAATTTTTTGCATAATTTATTCATTTTTTTATGAAACAAGATGATGCAACCTTTCAGCATGCAATAAACACCGTAATGCAAAAAGCACATTAATGAAAGCAATACAGTGGTAATGCAAGTGATGCAAACAAAGGTAATGCAAAGTAATGCAGGAAAATGTATTGCATCTAATGAAGTTGTACTTACATCTACAAGGGTAATGCACAAATGCAGTCTGTAATGCAGTAGCAATGCAGCAGCAATGCAGCTTTATTTGTTAGGCGAAATTCGTGTAATGCAAAGGTAATGCAATGTAATGCAAAGTCAAGTTTACGGCGAATCGCATGAGTGAGCACCACCTCGGGAAAAATAATGATCCACAGTAAAGTATGCGAAGTTTTGGTGCTAACAGAAATTCTACAAGATTTTTTATTTTATTTTTTTTTTTTTTTTTTTATTTTTTTTTTATTTTGAAGGATTGAGATAAATGTTCGTCCCCACATCTGGACGAATGGATTTTACGAAGGAATGGATTAATCGAGTAGTTACGCTTTTCAAAATCAGACTGCCATTCCTAACTCCAGTGAACGAAATAAATTCAAACATTAAAAATTTTGACTCTCACTCAATAAATCTTTTCCTTTTTTTTTTTTTTTTTTTTTTCCTTGAGAGAATTGCCAATCGATTATCTCGAGATGGTGAGAAATTTTTCGGATAAAAAGAAAAATTCGAGCTTAGGGAAATTTTGAAGGAAAAAAAAGGGTGAGAGAAAAGAGCTCCTTTTGAAAAAAGTCTAAATTTTTTTATTGAAAAAAAAAAACGTATTTGATGGGGAAATTGATTTACAGTGCAATCGGATAGAGTGTTCCCTAAAAAATGTCGATGCCTTCGGATAAATCAGTGAAGGAGAGAGAGAGTGAGAGAGGGACTGGAGCTTCCGAGAGTTTAAATCAGAAGAAATTTTTGTAATTCAATACCTTTTATCTCTTTTCGGTTGTAATACTCGTTTAGAATTACTCAAAGGGATTTTGCGATCCCGTGATGGCTCAATCCCCAAAACGAGAAAGATAAACTCTCATAAAAAGAAACATAAACGTTAACAACTCAGAAATGCCCGTAAGGGATTAAAACACTTTGTTTTAAATTTGTGCGACGGTTAATCGGGATCACGTGATTCCGGGGTACTACAAAAAATGGAGATGGCGGGGGGTAAGGAGGAGGGGAGGTGGGAGAACACTTGTAACTCGTCCGGGAATCCGATAGGGTCAAGAATCGTTTTTGAAATGGAAACTAAGTAATTCAAAACATTGTAAATCGCAAACGAAGTTTCCTGGGGAGATGAAATGGTAATTGCAGGGAGGAACCCGCTGCGAAAAGCATTTGGACTCACGTTAATCAGCTTAACAGATTTTGATAATGCAATGGTCGGACACATTAGCATACAACGTAGCTTAGTAAGCCAAAGGCGTAGGTGAGGAGGCTCCCTTCGGAGGAAAAAAAAATGGTGAAAAAAAAAATCTCGCTTCTTTATTATTATGGCTCCCTGCCAGAATCCCGTCGAGAGGAAATGATCTAATGCTGATACATACATCCTAGGTACGATTTTTTTTTTTACTCTCATTTTCTGTAATGGGAGTATCGATTTATTTTCCCCGGAACCCGAAAAAAAAATTGTGATTTATTCAGTGATGTTAAAAACGAAAGGAGGGGAGGGGGCCAGGGGGAAATGCGGCAAAACAAATAAAAAAAAATTTGTCAAACGAAGTGAAAAAGTGCAACATGTGTGATGTTAATACGTATAAAAATCTTAGCCCATACAGAAAAAAAAAGGCAACAAATGTTTAAAACTACCCTCACACAAACACTGAATTAGCTTCCCCTCCCCTCCCCCTCCCCCGTGTTCCCCACCCCACGGCTCCCAACTTTCTCTTCTTTTTCTTCGTCGACGTCCCTTTTTCCTTTTCTCACCCTCTTATTTTTTTTTTTTTTTTTTTTTTAAGCCTCTTTTTACATATTTCTCATGCTTTTGCCAAGCCTCCCACCCACGAACCTCTTTATTAAATTTTTTTTATCTCGTCAAACATTCTTTAAGAAATGAATTTCTTTCTCTTGGAAAATTCTCTGCATAATAATCTCTTATGATCTCATGTTTTATGTCGTCGTGATTTCTTTATTTCTCACCTGATTTTTTTTTCTCCGGCGAAATTATGTTCTCTCAGTGTTTTTTCTTGCTTTTGCATAGACAGATTTTTTTTCCCAGGCAGATGGAATAAAACGGAGTGGGATTTTCCTCGTCTAAAAAAAAAAAAATTTCGAAATGGCCGAAGGAGAGATTCAGAGCTATTTAGGATGAGACCCTAAAAACTAAGGGTTACTCACTCCGCAGAGAAGTGCGCACCGTGATGCAAAAATGCAAGTGATGCAAATTAATACATGTAATGCAGCGAGGTGCAATCTTGATGAAATTAATAATGCAATGGCGATGTATGTAATGCCGAGGTAATGCAATGTAATACAAAGGCAAAAATTTGACATTTTCAGATCTAAATTTTTCATATAAAAGTATTACATTTTTGAAACAAATTTTTTGCTTTTATTTTGCCATTTTATACTTATTTTGCATCACTTTTTCTTACGGGCAAAATCACAAAATAGATCAAAACGTCTAATTCATCCGACTGAAGTAAAAAAATTCCATTGTTTGCCGTCGATTTTAAATATTTTGCAAGGATCTTTATTGTAAACAAATTACCTTTTGAGAGAATTTATTACAAATTTTTTCAAATTTTTTACACATTTTTTCAAGATTTTTACAAATTACCAACTGAGAGAATTACACCCCCCCCTGCCTTAAAGCAGTTTTTGGTTGGTTGGAAAAACTAAAAATTACTTTTTTTTGTCGATTCTAATTTTTTTTTCTTTTTTCTATTTTCAGGTAAGCCTTCTTCCATTTGAAGTAGAGCTACAGTATGGAAGTAATGGAATGAAAACAAGCTGAGAGCCAATTTTTTGAACCCTTTGCCCCCCATGGATCCCATATGGGACGCATGTGGATCCATCAGTTTTGCAACCGTGCAAAGCTTAAACTTAAAAGATTGTAAAAACGGTATAACAGGGGACTTTTGAACTGCTGAAACTAAATATGAAGTCAACATTTTAAAAATACTAAAATTCAAAATGGCGGATGGTCAGTTAAATCTGTTTTATTTAATCTAGTGAGGTCGCTTAGCGTCAAAATTCAACGGAATCGTGCAAATTGTGATACCTCAATGAAACTTGGTGGTTAATATGCTCCTATAGGTAGGATCATTTTTTGATATAGAGCCCAAAATTTTAGGCCTTGGTTCCGCCGGGGTAGGGCCCCACAGTAAAAAATGAGCGAAATGAGACTTATTTTTAAAAACAGCTATACCAACGTCAAGAATATCGTTTTATTATGTTTCTTGGATCGTAGAACTCAAAATTTACTGTATGACCCCCCCCCCCCCGTTCCCCCTCCCCAAATAAAATAGGAAAAAATAACTTTTTTTTTTACTTTAAAGGGCATATCCCTGTTACAGTGGAGAATAGACTCCCACCGGAAAGTCAAGTCGCGGGTTTGACATTCTATTAAGACTTATAAGATATGTTATTCTCCAACTGTTTAGCCCCATAAGTTAAACGTGATAGCAGTGGTGCAAAAAAACTGTTTTTTTCATTTATCGTGCATTTATTTTTTATTATGCGATTTATAGATCCGGCAAAAATCATGAAGGTACCCTACCTTACGACCAACATGGGGTAGGCTGGACCCCCACTAAGGTCAATGACTTACAGGAGAAGAAAAATTTCAATATGAAATATTGCCACTTTTTTACACTTCCAACAGAGGTGCAGTTTTTAATGCCTTTATAAATAATGGTCTTAAGGTAGATAATACCCTTAGGTCTTAGGTTCTTAATACCCTTAGACCATTATTTATAAAGGCATTAAAAAGTGCCACCTCTGTTGGAAGTGTAGAAAAGTGGACAATATTTCATTTAGGGTCGTCCATATATTACATAACGCCTGAGGGAGGGGGGGCTCGAAGGAGGTGTTACGCATTATTACACGGACGGGGAGGGGGATCGGGACATGTGTTACGTAATTTTAATATTAAAATTATTTGAATTTTATTTCACTCTTTTAAAAAAATTTTCCCTGTTATCCTTCAAATAAAACAAATTAAAAATTTTAAAAATTTTAAAATTTTTTTTAACTCCTAAAATCGGATTATTTGTCATGAAGCTAGAAATTTCTTGACTTCTTTTTTTTGGGGGGGGGGGGAGAACCCGTGCTACGTAATAACGAAAGGGGGATTAGAATTTTCGTTACGGGTGTGTTACAAGGGGGAGGGGGCCAAAAAGTGGCATATTTTGCAATACGTAATACATTGACGATCCCTTTTGAAATTTTTCTCTTCCTATAAGTCATTGACCTTAAGGGCAGTCTCCACTAGATAACGTTCACGGCATTCGCGTTGTCCGTCATCGCGATTAACGTAATCTCACCGGAAGTATTTTGCAGGTTTCACTCCCGTAAACGTTTTTGGCATAAAAAGAGTACCGTATATTTCATTAAGTATACAAAATTGGCTTACCCAGAATTAGTTTTGGAACAGATTTATTGTCTTCCCCATGCCCGAATTAAGATTTTTTTTTTTAAATCCGTGAAAACATCTTTTAAACCGCCATTTTTAATGTTTGTAAATAAAAAAAGGCAGAAGATGATCAAAAAAATCGTGGTAAAAGATCCGCAAAACTTCCGGTGCGAATACGTTCATCGAGAAGGCGGATAACGCAAAAGCGGTGAACGTTATCAAGTGGAGACTGCCCTTTAGTGGGGGTCCAGCCTACCCACATGTTGGTCGTAAGGTAGGGTACCTTCATGATTTTTGCCGGATCTATAAATCGCATAATAAAAAATAAATGCACGATAAATGAAAAAAACAGTTTTTTTGCACCACTGCTATCACGTTTAACTTATGGGGCTAAACAGTTGGAGAATAACATATCTTATAAGTCTTAATAGAATGTCAAACCCGCGACTTGACTTTCCGGTGGGAGTCTATTCTCCACTGTAACAGGGATATGCCCTTTAAAGTAAAAAAAAAAGTTATTTTTTCCTATTTTATTTGGGGAGGGGGAACGGGGGGGGGGGGGTCATACAGTAAATTTTGAGTTCTACGATCCAAGAAACATAATAAAACGATATTCTTGACGTTGTATAGCTTGTTTTTAAAAATAAGTCTCATTTCGCTCATTTTTTACTGTGGGGCCCTACCCCGGCGGAACCAAGGCCTAAAATTTTGGGCTCTATATCAAAAAATGATCCTACCTATAGGAGCATATTAACCACCAAGTTTCATTGAGGTATCACAATTTGCACGATTCCGTTGAATTTTGACGCTAAGCGACCTCACTAATCTTAAAATGTTAAATTCTGCCACAGAGTCTCATCCAAGAAAATTTTTTTTTCTCCTCCCATTGCGGGTTTCAAATTCAGTTTTCCTTTTTTTTTTTTCGAAGCTGCTTAATCGTAAACGAGAGGAAAAATCGCCGACCCAATTCCTTTGAACCTATAAATAAATCACGACGTAATTCCAAAAATTTTAAATCGGAATGTTATACGGAACGGCATAGGTATTATTATCACTACCCTAGTAATGCAAAATACATAACTTGGAACTATTTCATGAATTTGAATAGCAAAATTCTGTTTGGGGTCCGCTGATAAATGAGCATTCCTATCCTCCCCCGCCCCCCTCCCCTCCCCATCCCTTCGCCCTGGTTAACTTGTTCCTCTTGAATCATTGCTTTTCTCTATCTCCCCCTCCTGAAGCACAGGATGTGCCGTTAACTTTTCTTTATTTAACCTGCCGCCTGTTGAATTCAGTTTCTTAAGTTAAATAACTCGGAGGGAGGGAATCCCTCCTTCCCCTTTTTCCCTCCCTCCCGAGTTTTGAGAGAAGGGGGGATGTATAAGAGAAATCAAATTTTCCGTCCCGTTTAGTTCGAGTTATGATCTTTTCTTAATTCAATAAGGAGTTAACATTCCTTCCTCCTTGAGGCCCGTCTGCCTGAATTATTTGAAGCAAATGCCGAAAAGCGGAAAACGATGACGAGAGGGAAAAAAGGCGAAAGGGGGGGGGGCAGGGGGGCGTAGGAAAAAATTAGCAAGCCGCATTTACCGTCAAGCACCGCCGATCTACGACTTTTAACAGGATTATTATTCTCCCGTGAAATAAAATTTAATTTTCACTATGGGTTTTAATATTTTCCCGATCTAATAATATGCGGCACTGAAAAAGCTTTTTCCTTTTTTTTTTTTTTTTTTTTTTTGTTAAGAATGCGGTTTTTTATCACCGGAAAATTCGGAATACTTATAAAGAAAAAAAAAGAAGATACACCCGATATAAAAATTTAATCGCGGATTAAATAAAGGTAATTCAGTCTTGTCGCTGATTTATACTTCTAAAATAACATAAAAAAAAGAAGAAGAAAAAGGAAATAAATAAAAAAAAAAAGAATAGAGAAAAGAGAAAACGAGAGAAAAAAAAAGAAGATACACCCGATATAAAAATTTAATCGCGGATTAATAAAGGTAATTCAGTCTCGTCGCTGATTTATACTTCTAAAATAACATAAAAAAAAGAAGAAGAAAAAGGAAATAAATAAAAAAAAAAAAGAATAGAGAAAAGAGAAAACGAGAGAAAAAAAAAAGGAAAATGAGGTGAAGAAAATAAAATGAAATGGTGATGATCATGATAATGAAAATATTCAGGAAACTGAAAAAGGGTTTGGAATTTTTTTTTTTTATAAATCGTTTATATCGAGAGAATCTATAGATTTGATTTCTTGCAAAATGGTTTAGGCATATTTAGAATTACTATATACATTCCTTTCATTTCCTTTTTTTTACGACAATACATGAATATTTTGCAAGGAAATAAAATCCCAGGGAAAGGGCTATTACGGAAAATTTTTAGATATCATGATCTATCTGCCATATCAGGGGCGGATTTTACAAAAAGAAAATGTGGATTTTTACGGTGTTTTCGAACGATGGCAAACGTCCCGTTACTTGGCTTTGTTCCGGTATTAGTAAACTGTTTTTATCCGTTTCCGTTTCCGCCATAACTGTTGGTACAGAGACACGTTTTCTGATTCGCTTCTGTCTTGGTAACGATTTCAGTTTCGGTCTCGTTCCAAGTTTCTAAAATTTTCTGTTCCCGGTTACTGTTTATGCTCCGGTTTCTTTGCAAAATCAAAGCCCTTCTTTGACGCTATTTCAACATCTAATAACGTTATTTTCCGTAAAATTAGTGGTTTTTAGCGTTTTTTAACGTTAAGAGGTTATTTAACATTAAAAATCCTGTTTCTTGCCCTGAAGTTTTCAGTACTGGATTTGGTTCCGATTTTTTTTTTTTCAGAAACGTTTCTAACCGCTTCCGTTTCCACCGTGTTTGTTGGCACAGAGAAAAGTTTCTAATCTGTTTCTACGGAAGCCCTGAAGGGTAAAAACTATTTTCCAGTTGTGTCATTCTTTGTTATGGAATTGACATTTGTTTGTTCCGGAACGTACAATTTTAGCGCTGTTAGTTTCGTAACTGACAGTGCTTGTTCTGGAACTAACAATTTCTGTTAATTGTTCTGACAATTTTATCCCTGTTTATTCCGGAACAGGCTGTGCTTGTTCCGTAATTGACATTTATTTGTTCCGGATCGAACAATTTCAGCGCTGTTCGTCACGTTCCGTAACTAACACTGCTTCTCCTGGAACTAACAATGTCTTTCGGAACTGACAATGTCATCCGCAACAGCCTGTGTTTGTTCCGAAACTAGCACAAAAAAATGCTAGTTCTGGAACTGGAAAGAAACCAATTGCCAGTTCCGGAACTAGAAATTTTTAATTCAGCGCTTCAGTTCCGGAACTAACAGCGTTGAAATTGTTTGCTCCGGAACAAACAAATGTCAATTCCGGAACAAACAGTTGTTATTATTAAAACTGTCAGTTCCGGACCTGACAGTGTTAATAATAACTGTTTGTTCCGGAACTGACAGTGTTCGTTCCGGAACTGACAGTATTTGTTTTGGAACTGACAGTGTTTGTTCCGGGACTGACAGCCAATTCTGTTAGTTCCGAAACAAGCACTGTCAGTCCCGGAACAAACACTGTCAGTTCCGGAACTGACAGCAAAATAAAATTAGTTTTGTGACCCTTCAGGGCTTCCCTAGATATCAGAATGATGCAATTCCAAGCTAAAATAGGAATTTGGCGCCGAGAGTAAAATTTTTAAAAATAAATTTGCTCCGCCATATTATTTATAAAAAAATTTTGACCTGCATGATTTTTGCAAAGTTCATGCATATTTTTTTTAAGCATCAAACAAAATTTAAATATGCATAATTTTTACAAAATTAATGCATAATCGTTTTAAGCATGCAAATCTCGATATGCATAATTTTTGCATAATTTATGCATATCATTTTTTTTTTTAATCTTAAAACAGGAAATTTGTAAAAATTATTCTTATTCAGCTTTTTTTTTCATTTTATGCATACTTGTTTATGCATATATTTATGCATAATTATATTGAATGGTAAAAAAAAATATTTCCGGTAAAAAAGTTGAAGGTGTTTGTTTACATAATTTGTGCATTATTTATGTGGTTCCAGTTTGGGTCCATGATTAATGCATAATTTATATAATTTATGCATCTCGTCCATCATAACTGTTTTGACCTTTTTTTCAAAATTATGTTACTGCACCTTCGCACTAACGTGAACGTGTAGTCACATGATTTCTAACACACAGTCAAAAGATACTATCTCCAGTCGTATTTATGATGGAGATACGTGAGTTGACCTCCGGCGCACAGAATTCAAAGACATAAAAAAAAATTTAAAACTCCTTTTTCGATTAAATATTCTTTTTAAAAATCAATTCATTATTATGAGATAAAAAAAAAGGAATTTTATTCTGGAAACGAAAATAAATATCTGGCTCAACCTAAAAGGTCGTTAGTTCGGCAGTCGCCCAGTGTATTATATCTGCGAAAGAATTCCTTGCAATCCATTTCCGAAAAATAAAAAGCATTTCCAGTGAAGGTATAATAAATAGGGCTATTTGTTCGAAAAATTCGATTCAATTTCCAGCAGTAGCTGTCCATTTATCTTGTTACCATCGGCATTGACATTCCCCTCCCTTCGGTCTGATTCCGTTTGTGTCCTCCTCCCTTCCCCTCCCTCGTCCCTCCCTCTTCATCTCTTTTGGGAAATCTCTTTTTTTTCCCTATCCCATGTCAGAAACACTTCATTTGACGACGATACGTGTTTTCGACAAGTGGAGACGTAAATTAAAATTTCATTATAAACTTTTTCGTAAAAAATAAAAAAAAAAATCCAGATTTTGCTGGAATATAGAGGTCACTTTGGTAACATCGAGGAAATCCAAAATTTCCCCGATTTGGAGGCGTCTTTTCGTCGTTGCAACGTTGCATTTTTAAAAGTTTTTTTTAATTCATGGCAAAATCCCAACTTAACGCAGGTTAGCAATTGAGGGGCTTGGGGGGGTCAAAAAGTTATTGTTTCTCCGCAGTTTTTCTATAAAAGTCAGAGTCTTCCTGTCGGACGGACATTATTTGACAAATAGCCGCTACAATTTTCTTTTTTTTAAACCGTTTTCTTTTCGTACAAAACTGTATTTTGTAACTGACATTTTGACTTATGGCAGTGTTTCATTTTCAATTGTTATTTTTACGTCATCGATAGCTTCCATTTCTTTCTTTCTTTTTTTTTTTTTTAACTCTCCCCGTCCGATTCTCCACCCCTTTTCGCCCTCTCACTCGTTCTTTTTTTTTTCCTTTTATTTTTACGTCCTTGTGATTTATGATTTTTAACTTTTCTCGACTTTCGAACTTTTTTACACGAATAATGAAATTATTAGTTCTCAGTCAAGTTGGAGTTGTCAGATAATAAAATGGTTTCTTTTATGTTTTTTCCACCTCCCTCATCTTTTTTTTTTTTTTTTTTTTTTTTTTTTGTGAAAAATTCTTTGATTTTTTTGTATAGATGATCTTTTATTGTGTTATTGAAACTTCTTTAGTTACCTTAAACAAGTTTTTTTTTTCTTATTTTTCTTTTGAAAGAAAAAGGAATAAAGCGGGTTTTTTTTTTTCAAAGAGAGATTTTAAGAAATTGTATACGGTTTTATTTATTTAATTTTTATTCGCGATAATAATATTTCTAAAAATGTTTTAAGGAGGATTTGGCTTTAACAATTTCCTTTCGCTAATATTTGTACCTTTTGGAAATGGTACCAAGTGAGAGTTGGATCTTAAAAGGCTGTGAAACTGGAATTTATAACAAAATATTTTTTCATTACTCATAAATATACGAACAAGTCACACTTTATATATGCCGATGCCGCCGCGCCGGCATACACAATTTTTTTGAAAGATTGTTTTAAACGATCTTTTTTAAAGATTTTTTTTAAAACGAAATTCAGAAAATTATTTAACTGCACGGCATAGCATGAATAAAAAATGTACACGGTAAAAAATTATCTGTAAAATCAACATATTTTGTCTGTTCAAAACGGTCCACCAATTTTTATATGTCAATTTAACATACTGCAGTTCTGTAAAAATTTTTTTCAGAAATTAATATTCTGAAATTTGCCGAAAAATTCAATGGCATAAAAAAAAAAATGACATATTTGAAATCTGTTAAATTGACATATGAATTTGTTAAAAATTTAACAGATTACCGTTAACATACAAAATTGGTGGACCGTTTTTAACATATTAACAGATAATTTTTTACCGTGTACGAGTTTAAAAGCAAGTAATTAGAATTTATACACTTAAGCATCTGCTTGAAAAAGATTTTTTAAAGTTTTCCCCCACAAGACTCAATGTAAGTTGATCCTCCAGTGAGATTGTTTGTCCTCTAGTGACGGCACACTAAATAGTTCGTTATGGAATTCGACCAACCACTTTCCCTTATAATGATCTATTAAGCTTTTTCGTAATCGAGTAAAAAACCGTGAAAGTAAGTGAGTAACGGAAAAATAAATATGGCCGCCACGAGAGTCCCATATTGAGTCCCAACTTAAACGAGTAGTTGCGTCTCTCAAGATCGCTGCGCCATCAATGGCTCGTTTTGGAACTAAAATGTGCGTAGTTAAGCGGGACATGATGTTTCCGGACCTGTTTATACAGTCATGGATTTATAATATGCAAATAAATATACGAACAAGTCACACTTTATATATGCCGATGCCGTCATACACAATATACACTTTATATATGCCTTTATATATGCCGGAATACACAATTTTTTAAAAGATTGTTTTACAAAAAAAATTTTTTTTTTTTTTTTAAAGATTTTTTTTAAAAAATCTTTTTTAAAAGATTTTTTAAAGATCTTCTTTTTAAGCTTATCAGAGGTCGACTTGGCATGACTGGTTTCGTAACGTGTGGCGAACAACGAAGTTAAGCTTCTGAGTTCGCGGCGCAAAACACGGATTGGTGTGACCATCGAAACCTCGCTCTATCTAGCGGAGTAAGTTGAAACTTACTGGTATACTCGCATGCAGGCGCTGGGTAAATTTCGATGCGGGTATAACGGTAGTTTCACATAAGCTAGACATTGACGTGCTTAAGCAAGCGAAATTTTATCAGTTGACAAATCTAAGTGTAGTATATGTGTGTATATAAAGTCAATGTTGTAATGTAGTAATGTGTGGTGTAACACCCCCTGCTTATGCTTAATGGCGAAAAAGCAGGGTTATCAATGTTATTTATTTATTTTTTTTTAAGCTTATCTTTTTTTTGAAGATTTTTTTTTAAAGATCTTTTGTTTTAAAAGATATTTTTTAAATGTTTTTAAAAGATTTTTTAAAGATCTTTTTTTTAAGCTTATCTTTTTTTTGAAGATTTTTTTTAAAGATCTTTTGTTTTAAAAGATATTTTTTTAAAGATTTTTGAAATTTTTTTTAAAGGTCGTTTTAAAAAAAAAATTTAAAGATCTCTTGTTTTAAGATCTTTTTCAAAGATCATTTTTAAGATTTTTTTTAAAAATCTTTTTTTTAAAGATTTTTTTAAAATTTTTTTAAAAGTTTTTTTTAAAAGATTTTTTGAAGATTTTTTTTTAAAGATCTTTTTTAAAAAGATTTTTTAAAAATCTCTTGTTTTAAGATCTTTTTCAAAGATAATTTTTTAAAATTTTTTTTAAAGATTTTTTCTATAAGATTTTTTTAAAAGATTTTTTAAAGATCTTTTTTAAGCTTATCTTTTTTTTGAAGATATTTTTTTTAAAGATCTTTTGTTTTAAAATCTTTTTTTAAAGGTCTTTTTTAAAAAAAAATTTTTAAGATCTCTTGTTTTAAGATCTTTTTTTAAAGATCTTTATTTTGAAGATTTTTTTAAAAGATTTCTTTTAAAGATTTTTTAAAAGATTTTTTAAAGATCTTTGTTTTAAGCTTATCTTTTTTTTAAACATAATTAAAAAATTTTTTTCCTAAAGATCTTGTTTTTTTAAAAGATTTTTTTTTAAAAAGATTTTTTGAAGATTTTTTTTAAAGACATTTTTTTAAAAGATTTTTTTTAAAAATCTTTTTTTAAAAGATTTTTTTTAAAATTTTTTTAAAAGTTTTTTTTAAAAGATTTTTTGAAGATTTTTTTTTAAAGATCTTTTTTAAAAGATTTTTTTAAAAATCTCTTGTTTTAAGATCTTTTTCAAAGATAATTTTTTAAAATTTTTTTTAAAAGATTTTTTCTATAAGATTTTTTTTAAAAGATTTTTTAAAGATCTTTTTTAAGCTTATCTTTTTTTTGAAGATATTTTTTTTAAAGATCTTTGTTTTAAAATCTTTTTTTAAAGGTCTTTTTTAAAAAAAATTTTTTAAGATCTCTTGTTTTAAGATCTTTTTTTAAAGATCTTTATTTTGAAGATTTTTTTAAAAGATTTCTTTTAAAGATTTTTTAAAAGATTTTTTAAAGATCTTTGTTTTAAGCTTATCTTTTTTTTAAACATAATTAAAAAATTTTTTTCCTAAAGATCTTGTTTTTTTAAAAGATTTTTTTTTAAAAAGATTTTTTGAAGATTTTTTTTAAAGACATTTTTTTAAAGATTTTTTTTAAAAGATTTTGTGAAGATTTTTTGAAAGATTTTTTAACGATTTTTTTTTTTAAAGATATTTTTTTTAAAGATTTCCAAGCTTCGGTTCCTGACTCTTAAAAAGCGTATATCTGATCAGCCTATGTTATTAGAAAAAAATTCACTCATAACCGTCGGGTAATGCCATTATAGCACGGGAAAGTCGAACTGGAAAGGGTTAAGGATTTGTGAAAACTTTTAAAAGAAATTATTGGGTTTTTAGAGGAAGATTCTAAACAGGACGACGACCCGGGAAATTGACAAAAACAATGGCAGTCGTTGTTGTTTAGCTTGAAATTTTACACCAACATATAATAAAAAAAAGAGAGAGAGATCCTAATAAGCTTGCGGTAACTTGCCAATGCGTTGTTTATCTTAAAGGCTGTTTTTATTATAAACAGCAGTAAACATTTATTTTAAAACGAAAATTGGAGGGGCAACAACATCGTTTCCCTTAAAATATTTCCATTATTTATTTACGTGTTCCGAATATTTTCGTATTGTTTTTCCAACTTTCAAAGTGTAAATTCGTTTTCCATGGTTAGCTTTCGGCCGGGGGTATCCCCCCTTACGATGTAATCTAATCCGGTTGATCCAAAACCCGACTATGGAGTATGAGGTTTTAAATATTTGAAAGGCCTTCGCATGAATTGGATTATTTAGGTTCAATGGGTGGTTGTATTCGATTAATGTTTAACAGTGACGTCAAATTATTTATTTCGGTCCGGTCGTACTGGTTTTTGGAAAAGAGGGGGGGGGGGGGGAGATTACGGGGGCGGTGTTATCGCGGGAAAGCTTTATTTAAGACGGAAAATCGGCTTTAAGTACGATATAAAACCGCAATTTGAATGCGACAAGATACATCCATTTGTACTACAATTCCGTGTTTGTTTAATTAAAATAGAGATTTTCCATTCGATTAAAATAGGAAAATTGTCCCTTTCGTTGGGCCGAGAAATGATTTCAAAATTTCTTTATTAAAATACCGGGGGTTGCGTGGCTTGATTTATCAAATTGCGTATCCTTTTTCCGGAGATTTGTCAGTTTCTAAAAAACTTTAATAAGTTTTTTTTTGTCCGATTTAATTTTTTTTTTCTTGCCTTCATTCAAAATCCATTTTAAACGATAACGGTGACGTCATGATGTATTTCTTTTTTCAAAAATTATGATCTTAAGACACGCGATTCCATTCCTGCTTTTTTTTTCTCCTTTGTAATAATAACTATCTTTTATGTCGAAGTGCTTTTTTCCTTGGTTCATGCACCGCCAAGACCACGGGAAAAAAAAAAGAAAATTATATCGACCCGGGAAACGTAATCGATAAGGATTCGCGGTTGCTTGCTTTAGTGGCTACACAAGTATTTACACTCGTAAAAATTTTAAAAATTAAAAAATTGCCAACTTCCGTCCTTTTTTTTTTTCTTCCAGTTTTAACTTTTTAAAGAGAGAGTGCTATTAATTATTTGTCGACTTTCAAGTTTGAACCTGTCATTAACTTTAAATTTGAACATCTTAACTTCTTCCAATTCTGATGACCGATACCGGCCAGCTTGCGCATCTCTTCCAAAATTATTAAGTCTATCTCCAAACTCAGGCTTTACTGTATATTCTCCGTAATAATTACTCCTCAAAGAGATTTCCAAAGCTCATTCCCACCGTGAAACACGATATTTTTTCCGCCAACTAGACAAGGGGTTTCGAAGCCGCCCGGACCGAACCATTTCAGATACAGAATTCAGTGGGTGCTTTTAATTTTGAGATTCGAAATTTGCATTTTTTTTTTTGGGGCGTTTTCCAAATTTTATTTAGCTTAAATTTTGCGTGTTTACATGGTTACAGAAAGCGTCAGGTGTTAACACATCAACTTCACTCCGACTCCCGCGCTCGTTTCCTCACATCGTTGAACCGCGTAATTAAATTAAAGTAATATTCAAACAAAAGGTGAAATATGACTATTCAACTTTATCCGGTGTAATTAAATCACAAGGAGATCAAGGAGAGATAAAGAGGTAGGAGAAGAAGGGAAGACGAGGTGAGGGGGAGGGGTGAGGGGTATGCGGTTTTCAAAGCGAAATGGCACAGTTATGTAATTTGTAGGCGAATTGCTTTCAATGAATTCTGTGCATTAATAAGAACAATTAAGTAATTAATACCGCTGAGTTGAAAGGGATGAAGCAGGAAGATGCCTACGGCCGTATTTATCTATTGACGGTTGCAGGACCTGCGAGCGTCAATGTGGAAAAATAAATGATTAAGGTCAGGGAACTCTTGGGCTGACTAGAACACAGTTTTTTTTTAAATGCTAAGTTGAATTCTTCAAATCGTAGCGTCTCAGCCTTTCCTCAACTTCCTTAAGGAAACTAGATTTTTTTCACAACCAACTGACACCGGAGATATTTTTTGTGATCATTTTGTTGATAATTTTTGATCCTCTATCCCTTTGTCAATACTTAGCTTATGGTGAGAGTAGAGGTCTGCACGGGCCGAACCGGCTGTTAACTTTGAATCCGAAATTTTTTAAAAAATTTTATTGAAATGAGCTACTTCGTTGCTTAGTCTTGTTCTGCACTTCATACCTGTTCGAAAAATCAGATTGTACACGTTAGAAAATTACCTGTTAATATGTTAAAAAAGGTCCATCAATTTTGTATGTTAACGATATTCTGTTAAATTTGACAGAAAATAAATGTTAAAAACCACAAAATTTTGTTAAATTTGACATATCAACTCTGTGGACCGTTTTTTACAAGAAAAAAATGTCAATTTTACAGATAATTTTTTACAGCGCAGTAAAAAAAAAATAAATAAATAAAATGTAAAAATAATCAACTTAAAAAATTTAAAAAAGAAAACGGGCCAACCTACGCCCGGAAGTGATGGATGCAATCCTATTTTTAAATAAAAATATGTAACACACACTGAAAAAAATTTTTTTGAGAAAACGGGCCAGGCCGGGCCGAGAAAAATCGGCCCGTGCAGACCTCTAGCTCTAATGGCCCCTAACTGAAAATTCGTCGCTGACACCAAAAACAAAAGAATAAGCTCGGCAGGATTTTTAAGTTTCGAAAATTTAGTTTTTTTTTCCCCTGGAAGGTCATTGCCATTAAATCTGTGCGCCAGAGAAAGAATAAAAAAAATCCTACAAGATTGAAACTGTAACCGGGAATCTTTTATAAAGTATTATTTTCTGCTTCGAGAACTTCAACTCAGACAGTGAAAAAGGATTACGCGGGAAAATTTCAATCCTTTACATAAACTAAACATACAAGGCGCGGAAAACAAGGTTTTAAGACTTTGTTTTGTATCTAGAACTATTAATCTTTAGTAACAGCATGATACAAATAAATGTTTTTCTCTAAACCCCGAAAATTCACGCCTCTGAAGAGTTGAGATAATCTCGTCCCGAACCGCATTGGAAGGTGTGCGATAAAAAAAAAAAGAGGAATTGAGTCGAGACAAAAAACTAAAAGTTTTTAGGTTTTGCAACATATTGATAAATATCAACATGAAGCAGAACAAAAAAAAATGGCTAAAATCCGCTTGAAAAGCGACCGGAAAATTCGATTTTTTTTTTTTTTTTACTCCCGACGTCGAGATAAGACGAAAAGATCACCTCCCTTGTCCTCCCACACCCCAGTTTATTTTGGATCTGTCGGCAAACTTGAGTTTCTCGAGTTTCTGTTAAGAAACTTGGTTATCTTGGAAAGTTTCGAAACTTACTGAAAAGGCGAAATACGTGATATGGTGGGTATTTTAGGTTCGTCCGACTCGTTCGAGGGAAAAACACCCAAAGAAACCTTCCCCCTTCTTTTTTTTTTTCTCAGCTTTAGAAACTTGAAAAGGAGATGATGTATATTAAGTACCGTCCAT